>JAIUJO010000137.1:27500-32500 GCA_023846275.1 Vanilla planifolia
GAAGAAGAACATGAAGAAGAAGGAGAAGAATAAGAAGAAAAAGAAGAAGAAGATGAAGAAGAAGAAGATGATGAACTAGAACAAGGAGAAGAAGAAGAGGAAGTAGAAGTACTAGAAGAAGAAGAAGAAGAAGAAGAAGAGGACGAAGAAGAAGAAGAAGACGACGAAGAAGAAGAAGAAGAAGAAGCAGAAGAAAAAGAAGAAGAAGACGACGAAGAAGAAGGAGAATAAGAAGAAGAAGAGGAAGATGAAGAAGAAGAAGGAGGACAAGAAAAAGAAAAAGGAAACAAGGAGAAGAAGAAGAAGGAGAAGAAGAAGAAGAAAAAGCAGAAGAAGAAGGAGAACAATAATAATAATAATAATAATAATAATAATAAGAGGAAGTACAAGAAGAGCAAGAAGAAGAAGAAGAGGAAGAAGAAGAAGAAGAAGAAGTAGAAGAAGATTAGGTATAGGAAGAAGAAGAAGAAGAAGAAGAGAAAGAAAATGAAGAATAAGAAGAAGAAGAAGAAGAAGAAGAAGAAGAAGAAGAAGAATAAGAAGAAGAAGGAGAGGAATAGGAAAAAGAAGAATGTGAAGAAGAAGATGAAGAAGAAGTAGTGGAAGAAGAAATAGAAGCAGAAGAAGGAGAAGAAGAAGAAGAAGAAGAAGAAGAAAAAAAAGAAGGAGAAGAAAAACATAGGTAGACAAAGAAGAAGAAGAAAAAGAAGAAGAACAAGAAGAATAAGAAGGAGAAGCAGAAGAAGTAGTAGTAGAAGAAGAAGAAGAAGAGGAAAAAGAAGAAGAAGAACAAGAAGAAGAAGAAGAGGAGGAGGAAGAAGGAGAAGAAGCTGAACAAGAAGAAGAAGAATAAGAAGAAGATGAAGACGTAGAAGAACAAAAAGAAGAAAAGGTAGAAGAAGAAGAAGAAGAAGAAGAAGAAGAAGAAGAAGAAGAGGAATGAGAAGAAGAAGAAAAAGAAGCAGAAGATGATGAAGAAAAAGAAGAAAAAGAAAAAAAATAATGATAAGAAGAATAATAATAATTATAAGAGGAAGAAGTAAAGAAAGAAGAAGAAGGGGATGATGATGAAGTAGAAGAAGAAGAAAATGAAGAAGAAGAAGAAGAAGATGAAGAAGTAGAAGAAGAAGAAGAAGAAGAAGAAGAAGAATAAGAAGAAGTAGTAGAGGATGAAGTAGAAGACGATGAAGTAGAAGTAGATGAAAAAGAACTAGAAGAAGAAGAACAAGATGAAGAAGAAGAAGAAATAGAAGAAGAAAAAGAAGAAGAAGAAGAAGAAGAAGAAGGAGAAGATGATGAACAAGAAGAAGAAGAAAAAGTTGAAGAAGAAGAAGAAGAAAATGAAGAAGAAGAAGAAGAAGAAGAAAAGGAAGAAGAAGAAGAAGTAGTGGAAGAAGGAGAAGATGAAGAATATGGAAAAGAATAGGAATAAGAAGAAGAACAACTAGAAGAAGAAGAAGAAGAAGAAGAAGAGGGAAAAGGAAAAGAAAATGAAGAAGAAGAACAAGAACAAGAGCAAGAACAAGAAGAGGAAAAAAAAGTAGTAATGAAGAAGACAAAAAAGACGAAGTAGAAGAAGAAAGTGGAGGAGGAGGAGGAGGAAGTGAAGGAGGAGGTGGAGGAGGAGGAGAAAAAGAAGAGGAATATGAAGAACGAGAAGAAGAAGAAGAAGAAGAAGAAGAAGAAGAAGAAATGAAGAAGAAGAAAATGAAGAAAAAGAGGAGGTAGAAGAAGTTGAAGAACAAGAAGAAGAAGAAGAAGGAGAAGAAGAAGAAAAAGAAGCAGGGTTGAGGAAAAAAGAAGAAGAATAAGAATAAGAAGATGTATAATAATAATAATAATAATAATAATAATAATAATAATAATAAGTGAAGCAAGAAGAAGAATAAGAATCATAAAAAGAAGAAGAAGACAAAGAAGAAGATTAAAAAAAGAAGAAGTAGAAGCAGAAAAAAATGAAGAAGAAGAAGAAGAAGAAGAACTAGAACAAGAAAAATAAGAAGAAGAATAAGATTAATAAGTAGGAAAAGAAGTAGAACTAGAAGAAGAAGAAGAATAAGAAGAAGAAGATGACGATGAAGAAAAAGAAGCAGAAGAAAAAAAATAAGGAGAAGGAGAAGTAGAAAAGTAGCTGAAGAAGACGAAGAAGAAGAAGAAGAAGAAGTAGTTGAAGAAGAAGAAAAAGAAGAAGTAGAAGAAAAGGAGGAAGAAGAAGTAGTAGAAGAAGGTGGAGGAGGATGAGAAGAAGAAAAAGAAGAAGAAGAAGAATAAGGAGAAGAAGAGGAAGAAGAAAAAGAAGAAGACGAAGAAGAAGAAGAAGAAGACGAAGAAGAAGAAGAAGAAGAAGAAGGAGAAGAAGAAGAAGAAGAAGAAGAGGAAGAAGAAGTGAAAGAAGCAGATGAAAAATAATAATTAAAATAATAATAAGAAGAAGAAGGAGAAGAAAAAGATGAAGAAAAAGTGAAGAAGTAGAAAAAGAAGACAAAGAAGAAGAAGAAGAGGAAGATGATGAAGTTGAAGAAGGAGGAGCAGAAGAAGAAGAAGAACAAGAAGGATAATAAGCAAAAGAAGAAGAAGAAGAAGGAGAAGAAGAAGGAGAAGGACAAGGAGAAGAAGAAGAAGAAGAAGAAGAAAAATAGCAAGAAGAAGAAGAGGAAGAAGATTAAAAGCAAGAAGAAGAAGAAGAATAAGAAGAAGTAGAAGAAAGTGAAGAAGAAGAAGAAGAAGAAGACGAACAGGAGGAAGAAGAAAAAGAAGAAGAAGGAGAAGAATCATAAGAAGAAGAGGAAGAAGTAGTAGAAGAAGAAGAAGTACAAGTAGAAGAAGGAGAAGAAGAAGAAGAAAAAGAAGAAGAAGGAGAAGAAGGAGAAAATGTAGAAGTAGACAAAGAAGATGCAGAAGAAGAATAAGAGGAAGAAGAGGAAGACAACGACGACAAAGAAGAAGAAGAAGAAGAAGAAGAAGAAGATGAAGAGGAAGAAGAGGAACGAGAAGGAGAGGGAAAAGAAAGAGAAGAAGGAGAAGAAGAAATAGGAGAAGAAGAAGATTAAGAATAAGAAGAAGCACAAGAATAACAAGGGAAGAAGAAGAAGAAGAAGAGCAAGAAGAAGAAGAAAAAGAAGAAGAAGAATTAAAAGATGAATAAGGAGAAGAAGAAGTGGAAGAAGAAGAAGAAGAAGTAGAAGCGAAAGAAAAGAAGAAGAAGAAGAAGAAGATAAAGGAGGAGGAGGAGAAGAAGAAGAAGAAGAAGAAAAAGAGGAAGGAGAAGAAGAAGAAGAAGAAGAACAAGAAAAAGAGGATAAAGAAGAAGGAGATGAAGGAGAATAAGATGACAAAGAAGAAGAAGAAGAGCAAGAAGAAGAAGAAGAAGAAGAATAGAAGGAAGAAGAAGAAGAAGAAAGAGGATGATAGAGAAAAGCGAAAGAAGAACAAAAAAAAGAAGAAGAAAAAGAAGAAAAATAAGACAAGAAGAAGGAGAAGAAGAACGAGAAGAAGAAGAAGAAGAAGAAGAAGAAAAGGTAGAAGCAGAAGAAGAAGATGATAATGATGAGGTAGAAGAAGAAGAAGAAGAAGACAAGGAAGAAGAAGATGATGAAGGTGAAGAAGAAAAAGCTAAAGAAGAAGAACAAGAACAAGAAGAAGAGAATTAAGAAGAAGAAGAAAAAGAGGAAGAAGAAGAATAAAAATAAGAAGAAGAAGGAGAAGAAGAAGAAGGAGGAGGAGTAGGAAGTAGGGTTTTAAGGAGTGGATGAAGAAGAAAAATAAGATGTAGAGGAAGAAGAAGAAGAAAAATAAGAAGAAGAAGAATAATAAGAATAAGAAGAACAAGTAAAAAAAGATGTAGAAGATGAAGAATAAGAAGAACAAGAAGAAGAAGTAGATGATGATGAAAAAGAAGACACAGAAGAAGAAGAAGCGAAAGATGAAGAAGAAGAAGGAGAAGAAGAAGGAGAAGAATAAGAGGAAGAAGGAAAAGATGTTTAAGTAGGAGAACAAGAAGAAGAAGAAGAAGAAGAAGAAGAATGAGAATAAGAAGAAGAAGAAGAAAAAGTTGAAGAACAAGAAGAAGAAGAAGTAGACGATGATGAAAAAGAAGATGACGAAGAAGAAGAAGAAGTAGAAGATTAAGAAGAAGAAGGAGAAGAAGAGGGAGAAGAATAAGAGGAATAAGGAGAAGAAGAAGTTTATGTAGGAGAATAAGAAGAAGAAGAAGAAGAAGAAGAAGAAGTAAAGCAAGAAGAAGAAGAAAAAGAAAAAGAAGAAGAAGATGATTATGATGAAGGAGAACAAGACGCACTAGAAGAAGAAAAAGAATAAGAATAACAAGAAGATGAAGAAGAATAGTAAGAGGAGGTCAATAAGAAGAAGTAAATAAATAATAATAATAATAACAAGAAAAAATAGTAAAAGAAGAAGAAGAAGAAGAACGAGAAGGAGAAGGAGAAGAAGGAGAAGAAAAAGAAGAAGAAATAGGAGAAGAAGAAGAAGAAAAATAAGAAGAAGAATAAGAATAAGAAGAGAAGAAGAAGAAGAAGAAGAAGAAGAAGAAGAAGAAGAACAAGAACAAGAACAAGAAGAAGAAGAATTAAAAGATAATGAAGAAGAAGAAGAAGAGGAAGCAGAAGAAGAAGAAGATGAAGCGAAAGAAAAAGAAGAAGAAGAAGAAAAAGTTGAGGACGAAGAAGAAGGAGATGAAGGAGAAGAAGACGAAGGAGAAGAAGAAGAAGAAGAAGAAGAAGAAGAAGAAGAAGAGAAGGAGGAAGAAGAAGAAGAAAGCAAAGGATAAAAAAAGAAGAAAGAAGAACAAAAATAAGAAGAAGAAGAAGAAAAATGAAAAATAAGACAAAGAAGACGGAGAAGAAGAAGAAGAAGAAGAAGAAGAAGAAGAAAGAGGAAGAGATGGAGGAGGACGAGGAGGAGGAGGAGGAGAAGAAGAAGAAGAAGAATAGGAAGAAGAAGTAGTAGAAGAAGAAGATGAAGAAGTAGAAGAAGAAGAAGAA
>JAIUJO010000137.1:37500-50000 GCA_023846275.1 Vanilla planifolia
GAAGAAGAAGGAGAAGATTAGGAAGAAGAAGAAGAATAAGAAGTAGAAGAAGAAGAAGAAGAAGTAGATGATGATGAAGAAGAATGAGAAGAAGAAGAAGAAGGAGAAGAAGCAGAAGATGAAGAAGAAGAAGGAGAAGAAGAATAAAAGGAAGAAGGAGAAGAAGAAGTTGAAGAAGGAGAAGAAGAAGAATAATAAGATGAAGAAGATGAAGAAGAAGAATTAGAAGAAGAAGAAGAAGAAGGAGAAGAAGAAGGAAAGAGAGAAGAAGAAGAAGAAGAAGATGATGATGAAGGAGAAGAAGAAGAATAAGAATAAGAATAAGAATGAGAAGAAGAAAAAAATAGAAGAAGAACAAGAATAAGAGGAGAAGAAGAAGAAGAAGAAGAAGAAGAAGAGGAAGATGAAGAAGAAGAAGAATGAGAAGGAGAACGAGAAGGGTAAGAATAAAAGAAGAACAAGAGTAAGAAGGAGAAGAAGAAGAGGAAGAAGAAGAACAAAGAGATGAAGAAAAAGACTGACGAAGAATTAAAAGATGTTGAGAAGAAGAAGAAGAGTAAGAAGAAGAAGAAGAAGAGAGAAGCAGAAGAAAAAGAGTAGAAGAAGAGAGTAAGATGAGGAGGAGGAGGAGGAGGAGGAGAAGAGAAGAAGAAGAAGAAGAAGAAGAAGAAGAAGATGAGAAGAAGAAGAAGAAGAAGAAGAAGAAAAAGAGGAGGAAGAAGAAGAAGGAGATGATGGAGAAGAAGTTGATGAAGAAGATGAAGAAGAAGAAGAGAAGATGGAGAGAAGAAGAAGAAGAAGAAGAAAGAGGATGATGAAAAAGAAGAAAGAAGAAGGAAAAAAAAGAAGTAGAAGAAAAATAAGAGAAAGAAGAATGAGAAGAAGAAGAAGAAGAAGAAGAGGTGGAGGAGGAGGGAAAGGAGAAGGATGATTAGGAGAAGAAGAAGAGAGAAGAAGAAGGAGAAGAAGGAGAAGAAGAAGAAGATGAAGAAGAAGGGAGAAAGAAGAAGAGGAAGAAGAAATTGATGATGATGATGAAGAACAAGAAGAAGTAGTTGAATAATAATAATAATAATAATTATAATAAGAAGCAGTAAAGAAGAAGAAGAACAAGAAGAAGACGTAGAAGAAGAAGAAGAAGAAGAAGGAGAAGAAGGAGAAGGAGGAGGAGGAGGAGAAGAAGAAGAAGAAGAAGAAGAAGGTGTAGAAGAAGAAGTTGAAGAAGAAAAACAAGTAGAAGAAGGAGAGAAAAAGAAGAAGAAAAGGGAGGAGGAGAAGGAGGGGGAGGAGGAGAAGGAGGGGATGAAGAAGAAGAAGCAGAGGAAGAAGATGAAGAAGTAGAAGATGAAAATGAATAAGAAAAAGAAGGAGAAGAAGAAGACGAAAAATAAAAAGAAGAAGAAGAAGAAGAAGAAGAACAAGAACAAGAAAAAGAAGAAGAAGAACAAGAAAAAGAAGAAGGTGAAGAAGATGAAGAAAAGGAACAAGAAGAAGAAGAAGTAGATGATGATGAAGAAGAATAAGAAGAAGAAAAAGAACAAGAGGAAGAAGAAAAAGAAGAAGAGAGAGAAGTAGAGGAAGAAGAGGTGGAAGAAGGAGAAGAAGAAGAAGAAGAAGTAGAAGAATAAGAATGAGAATATGAAAAAGAAGAACTAGAAGTAGAACAAGAAAAAGAAGAGGAGGAGGAGGAGAAGAAGAAGAAGAAAAATAACAATAATAAGAAGAAGAAAAAAGAGAAGAAGAACATGAAGAAGAAGAAGAAGAAGAAGAAGAAGAAGAAAGAAGAAGAAGAAGAAGAAGAAGAAGAAGAAGAAGCAGAAGATGATGAAGAAGAAGAAGAAGAAGGATAAGGAGAATAAGTAGAAGGAGGAGAAGAAGGAAAAGAAGAAGAACAAGAAGAAATAAGAGAAGGAAAATAATAATTAAAAGAAGAATAAGATGAAGAAGAAGAAGAACAAGAAAAACATAAAGAAGAAGAAGAATGAGAAGAAGAAGAAGAAGAAGAAGAAGAAGATGAAGATAAAGAAGAAGAACAAGCTGAAGAAGAAGAAGAAGAAGAAGAAAAATACGATGAAGAGGAGGAAGAAGAAAAAGGAGCAGGAGGAGGCGGAGGAGGAGGGGGAGAAAGCGGGGAAGAATAAGAAGAATAAGAAGAAGAAGAAGAAGTAGAAGTAAATGAATAAGGAGTAGAAGAAGAAGAAAAATAAGAAGAAGAAGAAGAAGAAGAAAAAGAAGAAGAAGAAGAAGAAAAAGAAGAAGAAGAAGAAGAAGAAGAAGAAGAGGAAGAAGAAGATGATGATAAAAAAGAAGAAGAAGAAGAAGAAGAAGAGGAAGATGTAGAAGAGGAAGAAGGAGAAGAAGAAGTAGAAGAATAAGAGGAAGGAGTAGAAGAAGCAGAAGGAGGAGTAGGAGGAGAAGAAGAAGAAGAAGAAGAAGATGAAGAAAAAGAAGAAGAAGAAGAATAAGAAGAAGAAGAAGAAGAAGAATAAGAAGAAGAAGAAGAAGAAGAAGAAGTAAAGCAAGAAAAAGAAGAAGAAGAAGAAGAAGAAGAAGAAGAAGAAAAAGAAGAAGAAAAAGAAATAGAAGAAGAGGAAAATGTAGAAGAAGAAGAAGAAGAAAAAGGAGGAGGAGAAGAAGAAGTAGTAGAAGAAGAAGAAGTGGGAGAAGAAGTAGAAGAAGAAGAAGAAGAAGGAGAAGAAAAAGAAGAAAAAGTAATAATAAAAAGAAGAAGAAGAAAAAGGGGAAGAAGAACAAGAAAAAATGATGATGAAGAAGAAGGAGAAGAAGGAGAAGGAGGAGAAGAAGAGGAAGAAGAAGGACACCAAGAAGTAGTAGTAGAAGAAGAAGAAGAATAAGAAGAGAGGAAGATGAAGAAGAAGAATAAGAAGAGAGGAAGATGAAGAAGAAGACAGAGGAGGAGGAGGAGGAGGAGAAGAAGAAGAAGAAGAAGAAGAAGGAGAAGAAGATGAAGAAGAAGAAGGAGAAAAAGAAGAAGAGGAAGAAGAAATAAAGCGAGAAGAAGAGGAAGAAGAAGAAGAAGAAGAGGTAGAGGATGAAGAAGAAGAAGAAGTAGAACCAGCATAAGAAGTAGGAATTGGAGAAGAAGAAGAAGAAGAACAACAACAAGAAGTAGGAAAAAAAGAAGATGATGAAGAAGAAAATGAAGAGGAGGAGGAGGAAGAAGAAGAAGAAGAAGAAGGGAGAAGAATAATAAAATAAAAAAGAAGAACGAGAACAAAAGGAAGAAAATGAAGAAGAAGAAGAAAAGAAGAAGAAGAACAAGAAGTAGTAGAAGAAGAAGTAGACAAAGAACAAGAAGAATGCGAAGAAGAAGAAGAAGAACAACAAGGAGAAGAAGAAGAAGCAGAGGAAGAAGAAGTAGTAGTAATCGAAGAACAAGAAGAAGAATAAAAATAAGAAAAAGAAAAAGAAGAATAAGAAGAAGAAGTAGAGGAAGGAGGGGAAGAAGAAGAAGAAGAAGAAGAAGATGGAGGAGGAGGAGGAGGAGGAGAAGAAGAAGACAGAGGAGTAGAAGAAGAAGAAGAAGATGTAGACGTAGTAGAAGTAGAAGAAGAAGAAAAAGAAGCAGAAGAAGAAGAAGAAGAGGAAGAAGATGAAGAGGATGAGGAAGAAGAAGAAGAAGAAGAATAAGGAAGAGAAGTGAGGAAGATGAAGAAGAATAAGATTGAGGAGGAGGAGGAGAAGAAGAAGAAGAAGAAGGAGAAGATGAAGGAGGAGAAGAAGAGGAAGAAGAAAAAGGAGAAGAAGAAAAAGAAGAAGAATAATAAGAAGAAGTCAAGCGAGAAGAAGCAGAAGAAGAAGAAGAAGGAGAAGAAGAAGAAGAAGAAGAAGAAGAAAAAGAAGAAGGAGAAGAAGAAGAAGAAGAAGACGAAGTGGGAGAAGAATAAAATTAAGAAGCGAAAGAACTAGAAGTAGAGAAAGAAGAAGAAGAAGTTGAAGAATTAGAAGAATAAGACGAAGAAGAAGAAGAAGAAGCATAAGAAGAAGTAGGAGTTACGGAAGAAGAAGAAGAAGAAGAAGAAGAAGGATAAGACAAAGAAGCAAAAAAGAAGTTAAAGAAGAAGAAGAAGAAGAAGCAGGACAAAAAGAAGAAGATGAAGAAGAAGAAGAAAATGAAGAAGTGGAGGAGGAAGAAAAAGAAGAAGAAGAAGAAGAATAATAATAAGAAAAATAAAAAAATAAAGAAGAAGAACAAAAACAAGAGGAAGAAAATGAAGAGAATGAAGAAAAGAAGAAGAAGAATAAGAAGTAAAAGAAGAAGAAGAAGAAGACGAAGAAAAAGAAGAAAGAGAAGAAGGAGAAAAATAAGAAGAAGAAGAAGAAGGAGGAGGAGAAGAAGGAGAATTAGAACAAGAAGAAGAAGAAGAAGATGAAGAATGTGTAGAAGAACAAGAAGAAGAAGGAGAAGAATAAGAAGACGAAAATAAAGATGAAGTAGTAGAAGAAGAAGAAGATGAAATAGAACAAGGAGAAGAAGAAGAAGAAGAAGAAGAAGAAGAAGATGATGATGAAGAAGAAGAAGAGGAAGAAGAAGAAGAAGAAGAAGAAAAAGAGGAATAAGAAGAAGCAGAAGAAGAAGAAGAAGAAGAAGAAGAAGAAGAATAAGAAGAAGAAGAAGAAGAAGATGAAGAAGGAGTACAAGAAGAAGAAGAAGATGAAGGAAAATAAGGAGAAGAAGAAGGAGAAGGAGAAGAAGAAGAAGAAGAAGAAGAAGAAGCACAAGAAGAAGGAGAAGAAGAATAATAATAATAAGAAGAAGAAGATTAAGTAGAAGAAAAGCAAAAAGAAGAAGAAGAGGAAGAAGAAGAAGCAGAACAAGGATAAGTATAAGAAGAAGAAGAAGAAGAAGAAGAAGAAGAGGAAGAAAATGAAGAATAGGAAAAAAAAAAAGAAGAAGAAGAAGAACAATAAGAAGAAGAAGGAGAAGAATATGAAAAAGAAGAAGAATGAGAAGAAGAAGATGAAGAAGTAATGGATGAAGAAATAGAAGTAGAAGAAAGAGAAGAAGTAGAAGAAGAAGAAGAAGAAGAAGAAGAAGAAGAAGAAGTAGAAGAAGAAGAAGAAGGAGAAGAGAAATAGAAATAGACGAAGAAGAAGAAGAAGAAGAAGAATAAGAAGGAGAAGGAGAAAAAGTAGTAGTAGAAGAAGAAGAAGTTGAAGAAGAAGAAGAAGCAGAAAAAGAAGAAGAAGAAGAACAAGAAGGGGAGGAGGAAGAAGAAGAAGAAGAAGAAGATTAAGAAGTAGAAGTGGTAAAAGAAGAAGTGGTAGAAGAAGAAGAAGAAGAAGAAGAGGAAGAATGAGAAGAAAAAGAAGCAGAAGATGATGAAGAAGAGGAAAAAAATGACGAAAAATAATAATAATAAGAATAATAACAATTATAATAAGAAGAAGAAGTAAAGCAAGAAGAAGATGAAGAAGAAGAAGAAGAAGATGAAGTAGAAGAAGAAGAAAATGAAGAAGAAGAAGAAGAAGAAGTAAAGGAAGAAGAAGAAGAAGAATAAGAAGTAGAAGACGATGAAGTAGAAGTAGAAGAAAAAGAACTAGAAGAAGAAGAAGAAGAAGAAGAAGAAGAAGTAGAAGAAGAAGAAGAAGAAGAAGAAGAAGAAGAAGAAGGTGAAGATGATGAAGAAGAAGAAGAACAACAAGAAAAGGAAGAAGAAGAAGACGAAGTAGTAAAAGAAGGAGAAGAAGAATATGGAAAAGAATAGGAATAAGTAGAAGAAGAAGAAGAAGATGAAGAAGAAGAAGTTAAAGAAGAAGAATAGGAAAAACTAAAAGAAAATGAAGAAAAAGATGAAGAAGAAGAAGAACAACAACAACAACAAGAGGAAGGAAAAGTAGTAATAGAAGAAGAAAAAAAAAGGCAAAGTAGAAGAAGAAGAAAGAGGAAGAGGAGAAGTATGAAGTGGAGCAGGAGAAGGGGGAGGTGGAGGAGGAGGAGGAGAAGAAGAAGAATAAGAAGAAGTAGAAGAAGAAGAAGAACAAGAATAAGAAGAAGATGAAGAAGAAATAAAGAAAAAGAGTAGGAAGAAGAAGTGGAAGAAGAAGAAGAAGTAGAAGAAGAAGAAGAAGAAGGAGAAGAAGAAGAAAAAGAAGCAAAAGGTGAGGAAAAAAAGAATAAGAAGAATAAGAAGTATAAGAATAAGAAAAAGAAAAAGAAGTGAAGCAAGAAGAATAAATTTAAGAAGAAGAAAAAGAAGAAGATTAAAAAAAAGAAGTCGAAGAAGAAAAAAATGAAGAAGAAGGAGAAGAACAAGAAGAAGAAGAAGAAGAAGAAGATGTAAGAAATGAAGTAGAACCAGAAGAAGAAGAAGAAGTAGAAGAAAAAAAATAAGGAGAAGGAGAAGAAGCAAAAGTAGATAAAGAAGAAGAAGAAGAAAATAAAGAAGTAGTTGAAGAAGAAGAAAAAGAAGAAGAAGTAGAAGAAAAGGAGGAGGAAGAAGAAGCAACAGAAGATGGTGGAGCAGGAGGAGGAGAAGAAGAAGAAAAAAAAGAAGAAGAAGAGGAAGAAGAAGAAGAAGAAGAAGATGAAGAAGAAGAAGAAGAAGAAGAAGAAGATGATGAAGAAGAAGAAGACAAAGAATAAGAAGAAGAAGAAGAAGAAGAGGAAGAAGAAATGAAAGATGCAGAAGAAGAATAATAACAAAAAGAAGAAGAAGAAGAAGAAGAAGAAGAAGAAGAAGAAGAAAAAGAAGAAGGAGAAGAAGAAGATGAAGATGAAGTCAAGAAGAAGAAGAAGAAGAAGAAGAAGAGGAAGATGATAAAGAAGGAGGAGGAGAAGAAGAAGAAGAAGGGGAAGGAAAAGAAGCACAAGAAGAAGAAGAAGACAGAGAAAAGGAAGAAGAAGAACAAGCAGAAGAAGAAGAAGAAGGAGAAGGAGAAGAATAAGAAGAAAAATAACAAGAACAAGAGGAAGAGGAAGAAGAAGAAAAGCAAGAAGAAGAAAAAGAAGAAGAAGAAGAAGAAGAAGAAATAGCAGTAGAAGAAGAAATATAAGAAGAAGAAGAAGGAGGAGAAGAAGAAGAAGAAGAAGAATAAGAAGGAGAAGAAGAAGTAGAAGAAGAAGAAGAAGAAGAAGAAGAAGAAGAAGAAGAAGAAAGAGGAGAAGAAGAAGAAGAAGATAGAGATGAAGAAGAAGAAGAAGAAGATGTACTAAAAGTACAAGTAGAAGAAGAAGAAGAAGAAAAAGAAGAAGAAAAAAGAAAAAGAATTAGATGAACATGAAGAAGAAAAAGAAGTATCAGAAGAAAAAGAAGAAGAAGAAAAAGAAGAAGAAGAAGAACAAGAAGAAGAAGAAGAAGAAGTAGAAGTAGAAGGAGAAGAAGAAGAACAAGAAGAAAAAGAAGAAGAAGAAGCAGAAGTAGAAGAAGAAGATGAAGGCGAAAGAGTGGAGGGAGACAAAGAAGAAGCAGAAGAAGAATAAGTGGAAGAAGAGGAAGACGAAGAAGAAGAAGAAGAAGAAGTGGAAGATGAAGAAGAAGAAGAGGAACTAGAAAGACCAGGAGAAGAAAGAGAAGAAGGAGAAGAAGAAAAGAAGAAGAAATAGAAGTAGAAGAAGAACAAGAATAGAAAGAAGCACAAGAATAAGAAGAGAAGAAGAAGAAGAAGAAGAAGAAGAAGAAGAAAAAAAAGAAGAAGAATTGAAAGATGAAGAAGGAGAAGAAGAAGAGGAAGAAGAAGAAGAAGAAGAAGAAGAAGCAAAAGAAGAAGAAGAAGAAGAAGAAGAAGAGGAAGGAGGAGGAGGAGAAGAAGAAGAAGAAGAAGAAGAAGAAGAAGAAGAGGATGAAGAGGAAGAAGAAGAAGAAGAAAAAGAGGAAGAAGAAAAAGAAGAAGATGAAGGAGAAGGAGATGACGAAGAAGAAGAAGAAGAGCAAGAAAAAGAAGAAGAAGAAGAAGAAGAAGAAGAAAAGATGGAAGAAGAAGAAGAAGAAGAAAGAGGATGATAGAAAAACAAGAAAGAAGAATAAAAAAGAAGAAGAAGAAGAAAAAGAAGAAAAATAAGACAAAGAAGAAGGAGAAGACGAACGAGAAGAAGAAGAAGAATATGGAGAAGAAGAAGAAGAAGGAAACAAAAGGAAGAAGAAGAAGAAGAAGATGAAGAAGAAGACAAGGAAGAAGAAGAAGATGAAGGTGAAGAGGAAAAAGCTAAAGGAGAAGAACAAGAAGAAGAAGAGAATGAAGAAGAAGAAGAAGAATAGGAAGGTGGAGGAGCAGGAGGAGGGTTTTGAGGGGATGATGAAGAAGAATAAGAAGTAAAGGAAGAAGAAGAGTAAGAAGAAGAAGAAAAATAAGAAGAAGAAGAGCAAGAATAAGAAGAACAAGAAAAAAAAGATGTTGAAGATGAAGAAGAAGAAGAAGAAAAAGAAGAAGAAGCAGATGATGATGAAAAAGAAGACGAAGAAGAAGAAGGAGAAGAATAAGAGGAAGATGGTGAAGAAGTTTAAGTAGGAGAACAAGAAGAAGAAGAAGTAGAATAAGAAGAAGAAGAAGAAGAAGAAGAATAAGAAGAAGAAGAAGAAGAAGAAGAAAAAGTAAAGCAAGAAGGAGAAGAAGAAGAAGAAGAATAAGAAGAAGAAGAAGAAGAAGAAGAAGAAGAAAAAGTAAAGCGAGAAGAAGAAGAAGAAGAAGAAAAAGATGAAGAAGATGAAGATGATGATGATGAAGGAGAAAAAGATCGACAAGAAGAAGAATAAGAATTAGAATAAGAATAAAAAGAAGAAGTAGAAGAAGAAGAAGAAGAATAGGAAGAAGACAGCAAGAAGAAGTAAAATAATAATAACAATAATACAAAGAAAAAATTGCAGAGAAGATGATGATTATGAAGAAGAAGAAGAAGAAGAAGAAGAAGAACGAGAAGGAGAAGAAGAAGAAGAAGGAGAAGAAGGAAAAGAAAAAGAAGAAGAAGAAATAGGAGAAGAAGAAGAAGAAGAAGAAGAAGAATAAGAATAACAAGAGAAGAAGAAGAAGAAGAAGAAGAAGAAAAAGAAGAAGAATTAAAAGATGATGAAGAAGAAGAAGAAGAGGAAGAAGAAGAAGAAGAAGAAGAAGGAGATGAAGGAGGAGAAGAAGAAGAAGAATTAGAAGAAGAAAAAGAAGAGGAGGAAGAAGAAGAAGAAGAAGAGAAGGAAGAAGAAGAAGAAGAAAGAGCACGATAGAAAAAGAAGAAAGAAGAGCAAAAAGAAGAAGAAGAAGAAAAAAAAGAAAAATAAGACAAAGAAGATGGAGAAGAAAGAAGGGGAGGAGGAGGAGGAGGAGGATGAAGAAGAGGAGGAGAAGAAGAAGAAGAACAAGAATAACAGGAAGAAGTAGTAGAAGAGGAAGATGAGGAAGTAGTAGAAGAAGAAGAAGAGGAAGAAGAAATAGATGAAGAAGAAGAAGAAGATGATGAAAAATAAGAAGATGATGAAGAAGCAGATGAAGAAGAAGAAGAAAGGAGAAGAAGAAGAGGAAGACATAGAGGAAGAAGAAGAAGAAGAAGAAGAAGAAGAAATAGAGGAAGAAGAAGAAGAAGAAGAAGAAGAAGAAGAAGAAGAAGAAGAAAAAGAAGAAGTAGAAGAAGTAGAAGAAGAGGAAGAAGAAGAAGAAGAAGAAGTAGTAGTAGTAGTAGTAGTAATAGTGGAAGAAGAAGAAAAAGAAGAAGAAGAAGAAGAAGATGAAGAAGAAGAAGAGGAAGAAGAAGGAGAGGGAGAAGAAGAAGAAGAAGAAAATGAAGTAGAAAATGACAAAGAAGAAGAGGAAGAAAAAGAAGAAGTATAAGAAGAAGAAGGAGGACAAGAAGAAGAAGAAGAAGGAGGAGGAGGAGGAGGAGGAGGTGGAGGAGGAAGAAGAAAGGGAGGAGAAGAAGAAGAAGAACCAGAATAATAGGAAGAAGTAGAAGAAGAGAAGAAGAGGAAGAAGAAATAGATGAAGAAGAAGAAGATGATGAAAAATAAGATGATGATGAAGAAGAAGATGAAGAAGAAGAAGAAAGAAGAAGAAGAAGAAGAAGACATAGAGGAGGAGGAAGAAGAAGAAGAAGAAGAAGAAGAAGAAGAAGAAAAACAAGAAGAAGTAGAAGAAGAGGAAGAAGAAGAAGAAGAAGAAGAAGAAGTAGTAGTAATAGTGGAAGAAGAAGAAAAAGAAGAAGAAGAAGAAGATGATGAAGAAGAAGTGGAAGAAGAAAGAGAGGGACAAGAAGTGGTACTAGTAGTAAAAATGGAAGAAGAAGAAAAAGAAGAAGAAGAAGAAGATGAAGAAGAAGAAGAGGAAGAAGAAGGAGAGGGAGAAGATGAAGTAGAAAATGACAAAGAAGAAGAGGAAGAAAAAGAAGAAGTATAAGAAGAAGAAGGAGAAGAAGAAGAAGAAGAAGGAGGAGGAGGAGGAGGAGGAGGAGGAGGAGGAGGAGGAGGAGGAGGAAGAAGAGGAGGAGAAGAAGAAGAAGAACCAGAATAATAGGAAGAAGTAGTAGAAGAAAAAGATGAAGAAGTAGAAGAAGAAGAAGAAGAAGAAGAAGAAATAGATGAAGAAGAAGAAGATGATGAAAAATAAGATGATGATGAAGAAGAAGATGAAGAAGAAGATAGAAGAAGAAGAAGAAGAAGACATAGAGGAGGAAGAAGAAGAAGAAGATGAAAAATAAGAAGAAGTAAAAGAAGTAGAAGAAGAGGAAGAGGAAGAAGAAGAAGTAGTAGTAATAGTGGAAGAAGAAGAAAAAGAAGAAGAAGAAGAAGATGATGAAGAAGAAGAGGAAGAAGAAAGAGAGGGAGAAGAAGAAGAAGAAGAAAATGAAGAAGAAAATGACAAAGAAGAAGAGGAAGAAGAAGAAGAAGTATAAGAAGAAGAAGAAGAAGAATAAGGGGAAGAAGAAGAAGAAAAAGAAAAAGAAGAAGCAGAAGAAGAAGAAGAAAAAGAAGAAGAAGAAGAAGGAGAAGAGGAAGTAGAAGTAATAAAAGAAGAAAACTGAGAAGAAGAAGGAGAAGAAGGAGAAGAAGAAGAAAAAAAGAATAAGAAGATAGAGAAGAAGAAGAAGAAGCAGGAGAAGAACAAGAAGAAGTAGAAATAATAGTAGTTGTAGAAGAAGAAGAAGAAGAAGAAGAAGAAGAAGAAAAAGAGGAGGAAGAAGAAAAAGGAGATGAAAGGGAAGAAGATGACGAAGTAGAAGAAGAAGAAGAAGAAGAAGAAGAAGAAGTAGAAGAAGAAGGAGAAGGGAAGGAAGAAGAAGAAGAAGAAAGAGGACGATAGAAAAGAAGAAAGAAGAACAAAAGAACAAGAAGAGGAAGAAAATGAAGAAAAATAAGGCAAAGTAGAAGAAGGAGAAGAAGAAGAAAAAGAAGAAGAAGAAGAAGAAGAAGAAGAAGAAGAAGAAGTTTAAAAAGAGGGAGAAGAAGTAGAAGAAGAAAAAGAAGAAGAAAACAACAAAGAAGAAAAGAAAGAAGAAGAAGAAGAATTATAAGAAGAAGAAGAAGAAGAAGAAGAATAAGAAGAAGAATATGGAGAAGAAGAAGAAGAAAAGAAGAAGCCTAAGAAGAAGAAGAAGAAGAAGAGGAAGAAGAAGCAGTAGAAGAAGATGACTAAGAAGAAGAAGGAGAAGTAGGAAAAGAAGAAGAAAAAGTAGATGGAGAAGACGAAGAAGAACAAGAAGAAGGAGGAGAAGAAGAAGTAGAAGTAGAAGAAGTAGTAGAAAAAGAAGAAGGAGAAGAAGAAGGAGAAGAAGGGGAAGAAGCAGAAGAAGGAGAAGAAGAAGAAGATGAAGAAGAAGAAGAATAAGGAGAAAAATAAGGGGCAAAAGAAGAAGTTGATGAAGAAGAACAAGAAGAAGAAGAGAAAGAAGAAGAAGAAGTAGAAGGATGAGGAGGAGGAGGGGAAGGAGAAGGGGAAGAAGAAGAAGAATCAGAAATGGAGGAAAAAGATGAAGCAAAAGTAGAAGAAGATGATGAATAAAAAGAAGGAGAAGAAGAAGAAGAGAAATAAAAAGATGAAGATGAAAATGAAGAAGAAGAAGAACAAGTACAAGAACAAGAAAAAGAAGAAGATTAAGAAGATGAAGGAAAAGAACAAGAAGAAGAAGAAGAAGTAGATGATGTTGAAGAAGAATAGAAAGAAGAAGGAGAAGAAGAGGAAGATGATGAAGAAGAAGAAGGAGAAGAAGTGGAGGAAGAAGAAGAAGAAGTAGAAGAAGAAGAAGAAGAAGAAGAAGAAGAAGTAGATGATGACAAATAAGAATAAGAAGAAGAAGATGATGATGATGATGATGATGAAGAAGAAGAGGGAGAAGAAGTAAAAGAATAGGAGTAAGAAGGAGAAGAAGATGAAGAAGAAGATGTGCAAGAATAAGAATAAGAATAAGAATAAGAAGAATTAGAAGTAAAAGAAGAGAAGAAGAAGAGGAGGAGTAGAAGAAGAAAAATAACAACAATAAGAAGAAGAAAACAAATAATAATAAGAAGAAGAAGAAAAAGATAAAGAAGAAGAAGAATGGGAAGAAGAAGAATAAGAAGAAG
>JAIUJO010000137.1:52500-67500 GCA_023846275.1 Vanilla planifolia
GAAGAAGAAGAAGCAGAAGAGGAATAAGAAAAAGAAAATGAAGAAGAAGGGGAAGAAGTAGAACAAGAGGAAGAAGAAGATGCAAAAGAAGAAGACAAAGAAGAAAGAGAAGAAGCAGAAGGAGGAGGAGAAGAAGAAGAAGAAGAAGAAGAAGATAAAGGAGTAGAAGAAGAAGCATAAGAGGATGAAGAAAAAGATTAAGAAGAAGACAAAGAAGAATAAGAACAAGTTGAAAAAGAAGAAGAACAAAAAGGCGAAGAAGAGAAGGAAGAAGAAGAAGAAGAAGAATAAAAATAAGGTGAATATGAAGAAGAAGACGGAGAAGGAGGAGGGGGCGGAGGTAGGGGAGGAGGAGAGGAAGAAGAAGAACTAAAAGAAGAAGTAGAGGAAGAAGAAGAAATAGAAGAATAAGACGAAGCAGGAGAAGATGAAGAAGAAAATAAGAGGAAGAAGTACAAGAAGAAGAAAAAGTAGAAGATGAAAAAGAACAAGAAGAAAATAAAGAAGATGATTAAGAAGAAGAAGAAAGACAAGTAGAAGAAGTAGATGATGATGAAGAAAAAGAAGAAGAAGAAGAAGTAGAAGAAGAGGAAAAAGAAGGGCAAGATGAAGAAGAAGAGGGAGAAGAAGAAGCAGAAGAAGAGGAGGAAGAGGGAGAAGAAGTAGAGGAAGAAGTTGAAGAAGGATAAGAAGAAGAAGAATAATAATAATAATAAGAAGAAGAAAAATAATAAGCAATAGAAGAAGAAGAAGAAGAATTAAAGCAAGAAGAAGAAGAAAAAGAAGAAGTAGAAGAAGAACAATAACAAAAAGAAGAAGAAGAAGAATAATTAAAGCAAGAAGAAGAAGAAGTAGAAGAAGAACAATAACAAAAAGAAGAAGAAGAAGAAAATGAAGAAGTAGAAGAAGAGGAAGAATAAGAAGAAGAAGATGATGGAGAAGATGTAGAAGAAGAAGAATAATAATAATAATAAGAAGAAGAAGAAGAAGAAGAAGAAGAAGAAGAAGAAGAAGAAGAAGATGGAGGAGGAGGAAGAGGAGGAGAAGAAGAAGTAGAAGAATAAAAAGAAGAAAAAGATGTAGAAGAAGAAGAAGATGATGAAGGAGAAGGAGAAGTACAAGAAGAAGTATAAGAATAAGAAGAAGACAAACATGAAGAAGCAGAATAAGAAGAAGGAGAAGAAGAAGAAAAATGATAATAGGTAGAAGAAGAAGAAAAAGGCGTAAAAGAACAAGAATAAGAAGAAGAAGAAGATGAAGAAGAAGACGAAGAAGAAGTAGCAGAAGGAGAAGAATAAGAAGTAGATGATGATGATGATTATGATGGTGAAGAAGAAGAAGAAGAAGCAGAAGGAGAAGAAGAAGAATAAGAAAAAGAAGATGATGGAGGAGAAAAAGAAGAAGAAATAAGATAAGAAGAAATATAAGAATAATAAGAAGAGGAATAATAATAATAATAATAAGAAGAAGATCAACGAGAATAAGAAGTATTAGAAGAAGAAGAAGAAGAAGAAGAATATGTAGAGTAAGAAGAAAATGAAGAAGAAGAAAGAAGAAGAAGAAGAAGAAGAAGAAGAAAAAGAAGAAGAAGAAGAAGAAGAAGAAGAAGAATAAGAAGGAGGAGGAGGAGGAGGAGGAGAAGAAGATGTATAATAATAATAATGAGAAGAAGAAGAAGAAGAATAAGAAGAAGAAGGAGGAGAAGAAGAAGAAGAAGAAGAAGAAGAAGAGGAAGAAGAAGATGATGATGAAGAAGAAGAAGAAGAAGAGGAAGATGATGAAGAAGAAGAAGAAAAAGGACAAGCAGAAGAAGTAGAAGAATAAGAAGAGGGAGAACAAGAAGTAAAAGAAGTAAAAGAAGAAGGGGAAGAAGAAGATGAAGAAGAAGTAGTAATAGAAGAAGAAGAATAAAAATAAACCAAGTAGAAGAAGAAGAAGAAGTAGAAGTAGCGAAAGAAAAAGATGGAGAAGATGAAGGAGAAGGAGGAGAAGAACAAGAAAAAGAAGGAGAATAAAAAGTGGTGGAAGAAGAAGAAGAACGAGATGATGGAGAAGAAGTTGACGAAGAAGAAGAAGAAGAAGAAGAAGAAGAAGAAGAAGAACTAGAAGAAGAAGAAGAAGAAGAGTAATAATAATAATAATAATAATAATAATAATAAGAAGAAGATGATGAAGAAGAAGAAGTGGAAGAAGAAGCAGAAGGAGAAGAACAAGTAGAAGAAGAAAAAGGAGTAGAAGAGCAGGAAGAACAGGAAGAAGATGAGGAAGAAGAGGAAGACTAAGAAGAAGAAGAAGAGGTAGAAGAAGAAGAAGAAGAAGAGGATGATGAGGAAGATGAAGAAGTTCAAGAAAGAGAGGATGAAGAAGAAAAAGAATAAGTAGAAGAAGAAGAAGAGGTTGAAGAAGAGGGAGAACAAGAAGTAAAAGAAGTAGAAGAAGAAGGGGAAGAAGAATATGAAGAAGAAGTAGTAGTAGAAGAAAAAGAATAAAAATAAAACAAGTAGAAGAAGAAGAAGAAGAAGAAGAAGTAGAAGAAGCGGAAGAAAAAGAAGAAGTTGAAGGAGAAGTAGGAGAAGAAGAACAAGAAAAAGAAGAAGTAGACTAAAAAGTGGTGGAAGAAGAAGAAGAACGAGATGATGGAGAAGAAGTTGACGAAGAAGAAGAAGAAGATGAATTAGAAGAAGAAGAAGAGAAAGAAGAAGAAGAAGAAGTAAGAGGATGATAGAAAAAGAAGAAAGAAGAACAAAGAAGAAGAAGAAGAAGAAAAAAAATAAGACAAAGAAGAAGTAGAAGAAGAAGAAGAACAAGGAGGAGGAGGAGGACGAGGAGGAGTAGGAGAAGAAGAAGAAGAAGATGGAGAAGAAGAAGAAGATGATGATGAAGAAGAAGAAGAAGAATAAGAGGAAGAAGAAATAAATGATGCTGAAGAAGAAGAAGAAGAAGTAAATGAAAAATAAGAAGACGTACAAGGAGAAGAAAAAGAAGAAAAGAAGAAGAAGAAGAAGAAGACGTAGAAGAAGAAGAAGAAGGAGAAGAAGAAAAATAAGAAAAAGAAGTAGTAGAAACTGAATAGTAATAATAATAACAAAAATTATTGCAATATTAATAATAATAATGATAAGAAAAGAAGAACATGAAGTAAAACTCGATGAAGAAAAAGAAGAGGAAGGAGAGGAAGAAGAACGAGAGGAAAGAGAGGATGATGATGAAGAAGGAGAAGAAGAAGAATGAGAAGAAGAAGAAAGGAAGAACACAAAGAAGAAGACATTGTAATAAAAGAAGAAGAAGAAGAAGAAGAAGTAGAAGAAGAAGAAAAAGTAGAAGTAGAAGTAGAAGAAGTAGAAGAAGAAGAAGTAGTAGTAGTAAAAGAAGAAGAAGAAGAAGAAGAAGATTTACAAGAAGTAGAAGCGGAAGAAGTACAAGAAGAAGAAGCTAAAGAGGAATAATAATAATAATAATAATAATAATAATAATAATAATAATAATAATAATTATAATAATAATAGTAATCATAATAATTATCATAACAATAATAAAAGAAGAAGAAGTGGAAGAATCTGAAGATGAAAAAGATGGAGGAGAAGAAATAGAATATGAAGAGGAAAAATTAGAAGTAGAAGGAGGAGAAGAAGAAGAAGATATAGAAAGAGAAAAAAATGAAGAAGAAGAAGTAGTAGTAGAAGAAGAAGAGGAAGAAAAATAAGAATAAGAAAGAAGAAGAAAAAGAAGTAGATGAAGAGGAAGAAGAAGAAGAATAAGATGAAGAAGAAGAGGAGGACGAAGAAGAGGAGGAGGAAGAAGAAGAAGAAGAAGAAGAAGGAGAAGAAGAAGAAGAAGGAGAAGATGCAGAAGAAGCGGAAGACAAAGGTAAAGATGTGAAAGGAGAAGATGATGATGAAAAAGAAGAAGAAGAAGTAGAAAAAGAAGTAGTAGTAGTAATAATAGAAGAAGAAGAAGAAGAAAAAGAAGAAGACGAAGAAGGAGAAGTAGAAGAAAAATAAGGAGTAGTAGGAGAAGAATAAAAGGAAGAAGAAGAAGAAGAAGAATAAGAAGAAGTGCCAGAAGAAGAAGACGAAGAAGAAGTGGCTGAAGAAGAAGAAGAAGAAGAGGAGGAAGTAGAACAAGAAGAGGAAGAAGAAGGGGAAGAAGAGGAAGATGAAGATGAAGGAGGAGAAGAAGATGTAGAAGGGGTGAAAGAAGAAGAAAAAAAAGTAGATGAAGTAGTAGAAGAAGAAGCAGAAGAAGAAGAAGAAGAAAAGAAGAAGAAAAAGAGGAAGAAAAAGAAGAAGTAGAAAAAGAAGTAGTAGAAGAAGAAGTGGAAGAAGAAGTAAAAGTTAGTTTTACAAGCGGCACATCGGCACACCAAGCTTAGTAGCTTTTTACAAAAACACTCAAAAGTAATTTACAAGAGTGGAGGTAAGAAAAGAGAGCAGAGTGGAGATAGAAAGCAGAAAAAAGAAAGAAAGAAAGCTGGAATTTTTCCGTTTCCTTTGCTCTGGAGAGTGTCTAAATTTATAGACCAGGCTTGCTTCAGTTGGAAGCAAAAGAAAGGACCGTTTCCTGTAGATATTGCTTCTAATAATTGCTTAGCACTATTGCATTTTACTGTTCATCGTACCATGTTCACTATTCACTGTTCATCGTTACCTGTTCACTATAGATCGTACACTGTTACTGTTCACTGTAGATCATACTTCATTTATTGGCCTTTGTTGTAGCTGAAAAATTTTTTTGAATGGTTCTGAAGGTGTATAAAAGTGTTTGTAAAGTGCTTTTTTATGGTCTCACCATGGTTCAATCTGTGAGGGCCAAAGCTTCCATTGTTTCTTCATCCAATTCATTGTTTTCTGAATTGTATTCCGTGCAAGTAGCAAAGAATTCTTCTTTAGCTGCTTGTCTTAGTTTTCTCAATTTAATCTTTCTCAGAAACATTTGTATTTTCTTTCTTTTCTGAGCTAAATCTTTAGCCTCGTTGGCTAAAGTGTCTAGGAAACAGACTATTTTCCCACAATGAATTTGTTTGGCTAGATATTTAGAATTGAAATCTAGCTTCTAAAAAAAGTCTGTAGCAGCATACCATCGAGCTTCTTCTTCAGTGAATAAGCTTGGTTTGAATTCTTCGAGTATTGGTGGGGTATCTGAATGTTTTACAAGCATCCATAACTAAATTGAAAAGTATAAATTGATATACTCTCGTTCTCCCAGATAATCCATATGCAAAAAAAAAAATTATTGAGAATTTGGTGGAGTAAAGATTCAGGCTATTCTTGCAAATGTCTGGAATAAAGCCTGTATAATCTTTGGGCTGTCTAGTATTAATATAGACTTCATGTACTAGTCCTTTTTTGAGATGGACTTGGTATTTGGGAATCTCATTGAAGCAAGCTATTATTCTAGGCCTTTCAGTAGTAGAATAAAAAACTTCTTGATTGAGGAACAATTACTTTATGTTTGTTTCCTCAAGTTGCTTAAAGAATAAAAGCAACTTTTCTTCGTCCAAAATATTTTGCTGATATAGCTGAAGCATTTCCTGAACAGTAACTTCAGCCTCTAATTTTCCTCGTTTCTTCATTCTTTATATTGAACAGATGTAATAAGGATAAGAAATCCTTAATACGAAAATGAATCAGATCAGAAGTATGACTGTTAGGAAATAGTTCTAAGAGTGATTCAATCGACAAAAGTTGTTGTTCGAATTTTCGCAAAGAGAAAGACTGAGTTGTTGTAGATCTGGACAATAATAATTATAGAGTCTTCTTGTAGTTTTGTTCTTGATTGGTCTGTTGGACCATTGTTTGCTTCAAGCTTAAGTAACCTTTCTCAATTTGTGTTAGCCAATAATTTGCTGATCGCTAAAAATTGGCTTGTAAAGCATGGAAGCATCCATTAATTTTCTCAAAGAAAGCTGGATCTGATTCTTTGAGAGCTTTGTTATACCATTCTTTTTCCACTGTAGAGGCAAACATCTTTTCCTTTTCGAGAGTGCCATAAGAACTTGATTTTCTGTTTAATCAAAAGTTTAGCTGGTTGAGCTTGATCTTTCCCTTGTTGGGTTTGGGCTTTTAAATCAACTTTTTGGGTTTTTGATGCATGTTGGGCATGAGAAGTTTTTGTCTTTTTGTTTTGGGCAGATGTCTCTACTTCGGCCTTTTGGGCCTTTGTTTTCTTAAGGAGAATTTCAGTAAATTCTCCTGCCCTTTTCATTTTTTCTACAAAGTCTTTGAGAAATTTAAGATCTTCTTCATTCATGGTCTGCTAAGAAAATCAACAACAATATTAGTAAAACCAGGAATATATTTAACATTGTAAGAAAATATTTCAAGGCATAAAGCAAGACGTATGCGTCGAAGATTTTCTTCTGGATTATTTATAGTCTTTTTTTTGTAAAAATTGGGCAACAGATTTGTTGTCAGTTTCTATAGTAAATACTCTATGGAGTAAATATATTTTAAGGCTTTTAATGGCTAATTTTATAGCCAATAATTCTTTATCATAAGTAGCATTTTTACTTTGGGGTTTTGTAAATTTTCCCCGAGGTATAGTAAATACTCTATGGAGTAAATATATTTTAAGACTTTTAATGGCTAATTTTATAGCCAATAATTCTTTATCATAAGTAGCATATTTACTTTGGGGTTTTGTAAATTTTCCCGAAGTATATGCTACAATCTCATTTGTATTTGTTACTAAGACTCCAGACCACAATAAATCTGAGGCATCTATTTGTAATATAATTTGTTCATCTTCTATTGGAAAATGAAGAATTTGCTTTTTTGTAACAAATTCTTTAATTTGTTTAATTTCTTTTTGTTCTTCTAAACTCAAAGAAATAGGGATTTTATCTGTATTTCAATGACGAGGTTGTTCGGTGTTAATCATTTTCTATTTGGCTTGTTCGGTTGCCAATTTGTTTTGTAAGGCTTTAATTTTGGAAGAAAGTTTAGGTATAAACTTTCGGCCATAGTTTAAGAGTCCTAAAAAACTTTGCAGCGGTTTTAAACTGGTAAAGTTTTCGAGAAACTCTTTAACTTTATTATATATATTGTCTTGTAATTGTACTTGACCATTTTTGATTTGTTTTCCTAGAAAATCTATTTCAGTTTTTAATAATTCTATTTTCTTTGGACTCAAAATAATACCATGGCTTAGCATTATTTTGATAACATGTAAAAGATGATCTTTATGTTCTTCCTCTGTTTGAGAAAAAACAAGTATATCGTCTATGTTAGCGACGACATAAGGTAAATGTCCAAAAATAGAATTAATCCATTTCTGGAATATTTGAGGTGCATTTTTTAATCCAAAATGGCATAACTAACCATTCAAAATGCCCTTATGGACAGCTAAAAGCTGTTAATTCTATTGATGTTTGGTTTGCAAGTTTGATTTGCCAAAATACTGATTTGGCATCAAATTTGCTATAGTATTTAGCACCTTGGATTTGTTTGATTAGGTGCTCAGCAGTTGGTATAAAATAACATCAAATTTGTGCAAGAGTTTAACTTGCTATAATTGATGACAATTCGGGCCTTACCACGTTTTATTTCTGCGTGATTTCGTACTATAAATGCTGGAGAAGAATGTGAGCTGTGGCTCTTTTGTATTAATTTTAAATTTAACAGTTCCTATATTTGACTGTTAAATTCTTGTTTGTCTATCGGAGATACCATTATACTATTGACTCGTATATTGGTATTCTTGTACTGTTCTAAGAGTTCGATAGAACAATAGCGAGGAGATTTATCAAACCATTTTAGAGGGTTATTGGAATATAAAGGTTCTAAGAGTTTGTGAACAGTTTCATTAAAAGGGGGTTGCATTTGGAAGGTTATATGTATAGATTGGATGAATTGGAGGATTGGTATCGATGAAGGTATTGGTATCGATGAGAGTGGTTTTTGGGTTTTTTCACCACGCTGGGCTGCAGAAAAATAAGGGGTTATGCAGGCAGGAAGATGGATACGAGGAATAACGTGTCCATCAAACTCAAAGAAATGGGTATTAAAAGGAGTAAAATGGCGAAGATTATCAAGCCCAAGCAAACAATCAATATTGAAGTCTAATGGTAATAATGCAAAGTTAAAGGTATAAGTATGAGGGTTATTGTAAATATCCAGTATAGAGATGTTGAGGTTTGCTACTTTATGGGTAACAGGGACTTCTTTTCCCATAAAATCGGTTAGTGTTGTTTTTGCTTTCTAAAGGAAGCCAAAATTGCTTAGGAATAAAGATTTGCTGAAGTAAACTAGCTTCAGCACCAGTGTCTACTAAAGCATTAAGTGTCACATCCTCATAATTAGGAAGATGTATAATAATAAGAAGATATATATGTAATTGAGCTTTCTTCTTTAAATCCATTTAAGGAGGAGTAAAAGATTTTTTATTTTCAAGAAATCGCAAGGTACGACCTTTGACTGGATCTTGTACCAGAATATGAAAGCTTGGTCTTGCTTCCAGAGGTTCAGATGTTTCTCCTTCTTCATAATGTCTTGGAAGACTTATCAAAGAAGAGATACGATTGATAGGATTTTTTGTAACGGTAGAAATTGTGTTGCCAGAAGCAATAAAATATTCTTCTGGTATTTGAACTTTTGGTTTGAAGGTTTTTTGCAAAAAGTTGGATATCATTATCTAGCTTAAGATGTCGAATGTCCATGACCTTTGGTTGGATTGTTTTTCCAATCCCAACATTGAATAATTTTACAAAATTGTTTTGGGTGATGGATTTAAATGTGGAAGTATCATTTAGAGCCATGCAGTGTTCCTATTGTATACCTAGATTTTCGATCCAGATAGTAATTGTATTCCTTTTAGGCTTATTGATAATGTACAAGTCTTTTCAACATTTTGGTCATTTAGACTTATACAAAAATCAGGGTGAATATTTATTCCAAATAATCTATTAGCAAGATTGGATTTGGCTCCTCCAATTATGCTACTAAGTGGTTTATTAATGATTCGTTCGTCCATAGAAACGATCATTATTGGTGTATCTATTCCACTACGAAATAGAGTAGTTATTTTTAATTGGATCATACCTATGTGTAGGTATTTCATTTGTGGGTATTTTCTTTTCAGCTTTTCTATTTTTCTTTTGTTAAGAAGACTGATGGATGTTAAATCATCATTTCTTTTTAATTCTATATTTCCTTGCATATGCTAAAAAATATAAGTGTGTTTATTGAGAAAGCGAGATTTAAAAGAAGGGGCTTTATAAATCTCATTCTTTTCTCCATGAGGTATCGCCTCTTTTAGTTTTTCTAAGTCTTCATCCGTGATTTCAAATTGTTCTCCTACACTATCATGTAGGTCTGTGGTATTTACTTCCTCAGATGTAAGTGTATTCATATTGTTCCAAGGAAAGGGTATTTTAAGAAAAAAACCCATGTATCCAAAACTCTTATTGAGAAGTTTCATTTAGATGATAAATATATCCTATGTATGTAGAAACAAATTCATCTAACATACATATGTCACATAATTTTATTTTATGAAGTTTTTCTTCATAGTTTAGGTTTTCACTCCATTCTGATCCAATAAAATCAGCAACTAGTAGTGGAAACCAGCATTTCTATTGAAGTTTGTTTATCTGTTTGTTTTAAGATTTTTTGACATTCGTCTTTATTATTTCTCTCGAAATTTGTTGACCAAGATAGGGCATTTCCTTCCCAGTATGATGGAGCAAATTGTATATATTTTGAAACATTCATAGTAGGAAGGAGCATAAACATAGTTCCTTTTATTTTTTGAGTCCATTCTATACAATAGTCTTTAACTCTTTTATATGGTATATCATCTATGCTTAAAGTGAGTCCCCCAAGTGGATGAGTCTCTCTTTTCTTCTAAGTGACGATTTTTATTTTTATGGTATGTACGCCAGTCTGAGCGTTTACCATAATTTAACATGGATGAATATGAAGGAGTAGTATGAACTTGTTCCATATTATCTCCTTGAGATTCTTGCATGTTAACTTCGGGAGAAGGTATTGGTATCGATGAGGGTGGTTTTGGGTTTTTCACCCAGCTTGGCTGCAGAAAAATAAGGGGCAATGCGGGCAGGAAGATGGATATGAGGAATAACGTGTCCATCAAAGTCAAAGAAATGGGTATTAAAAGGAGTAAAATGGCGAAGATTGTCAAGCCCATGCAAACAATCAATATTGAAGTCTAATGATAATAATGCAAAGTTAAGGTATAAGTATAATTTTGTTATATTTATAAATCTCATTCTTTTCTCCATGAGGTATTACCTCTTTTAGTTTTTCTAAGTCTTCATCCATGATTTCAAATTGTTCTCCTACATTATCATGTAGGTCTGTGGTATTTACTTCCTCAGAAGTAAGTATATTCATATTGACCCAAAAACATGAACAAAAGCTTACTCAAACATAATATAAGGAGTAAACATAAAGTTTATTTCATAAAAAAAAACTTACAGTATAACGTGAGCACAAGGCTCTGATACCAGTTTTGTTAACGGCATGCTCTGATACCAGTTTTACAGCGGCATGCTCTGATACCAGTTTTACAGTGGCATGCTTTGATACCAGTTTTACAACGGGCACACCAAGAAGAAGACGTGGTAATAAAAGAAGAAGAAGAAGAAGAAGAAGTAGAAGAAGAGGAAAAAGTAGAAGTAGAAGTAGAAGAAGAAGAAGTAGTAGCAGAAGAAGGAGAAGAAGAAAAAGAAGAAGATTTACAAGAAGTAGAAGCAGAAGAAGTACAAGAAGAAGCTAAAGAGGAATAATAATAATAATAATAATAATAATAATAGTAATCATAATAATTATAATAACAATAATAAAAAAGAAGAAGTGGAAGAATCTGAAGAAGAAAAAGATGGAGGAGAAGAAATAGAATATGAAGAAGAAAAATTAGAAGCAGAAGGAGGAGAAGAAGAAGAAGACATAGAAAGAGAAAAAAAAATGAAGAAGAAGAAGTAGTTGCAGAAGAAGAAGAGGAAGAAAAATAAGAATAAGAAAGAAGAAGAAAAAGAAGTAGATGAAGAGGAAGAAGAGGAAGAAGAAGAAGAATAAGATGAAGAAGAAGAGGAGGACGAAGAAGAGAAGGAGGAAGAAGAAGAAGAAGAAGAAGAAGAAGAAGAAGAATTAGAAGAAGATGCAGAAGAAGAGGAAGACGAAGGTAAAGTTGTGAAAGGAGAAGATGATGATGAAAAAGAAGAAGAAGAAGAAGTAGAAAAAGTAGTAGTAGTAGAAGAAGACGAAGAAGGAGAAGTAGAAGAAAGAGAAGAAGAAGAAAAATAAGGAGTAGTAGAAGAAGTAGTAGGAGAAGAATAAAAGGAAGAAGAAGAAGAAGAAGAATAAGAAGAAGAGCCAGAAGAAGAAGACGAAGAAGAAGAAGAAGTGGAGGAAGTAGAACAAGAAGAGGAAGAAGAAGGGGAAGAAGAGGAAAATGAAGATGAAGAAGAAGGAGAAGAAGAAGATGTAGAAGGAGTGAAAGAAGAAGAAGAAAAAAAAGTAGATGAAGTAGTAGAAGAAGAAGCAGAAGAAGAAGAAGAAAAGAAGAAGAAAAAGCAAAAGAAAAAGAAGAAGTAAAAGAAGAAGAAGTAGAAAAAAAAGTAGTAGAAGAAGAAGTGGAAGAAGAAGAAGAAGAAGATGAAGATGTAGCAAAAGAGGAAGAAGAAGAAGTAGAAGAAGAAGAAGGAGAAGCAGATGAAGATGAAGAAGTTGAAGAAGAAGAAGAAGTAGAAGTCGAAGAAGTAGAAGTAGAAGAGTAAAAAGAAGAAGAGGAAGAAGAAGAAGAAGAAGAAGAAGATGAAGAAAAAGAAGATGAAGAAAAAAAAGAAGAAGAATAAGTAGAAGTAGAATAAAAAGTAGTAGAAGAAGAAGATGAAGATGAAGAAGAAGGAGAAGAAGGTGAAGAAGAAGATGATGAAGAAGAGGAAATAGAAGAAGAAGGTGAAGCAAGGGAAGAAGAAATCAAAAAAGTAGAGAAGAAGAAGAAGAAGAGGAAGAAGAAGGGGAAAAGATGATGAAGAAGAAGAAGTGTAGGAGGAAGAAGAAGAAGAAGAAGATTAAGAAGAAGGACAAGTTGAAGAAGAAGAAGAGGAAGAAGAGGAGGACGAGGAAGAAGAAGAAGAAGAAGAAGAAGTTGAAGAAGAAAAAGGAGAAGAAAAAGAAGATGAAGAAGCAGGAGAAGAAGAAGAAGATGATGGTGATGATGATGATGACGATTGAGAGGAAGAAGAAGAAGAAGAAGACAAAGGAGAAGAAGGAAAAGAACGAATAAGAAGAAGAAGAAGTAGTAGGTGAAGAAGAAGATGAAGAAGACGAAGAAGATGAAAAAGATGAAGAAGAAGAATAAAAGGGTAGAGATAAAAAGTAAAAGAAGATGAGGAAGTCAGAAAAGTAGAAGAAGAAGAAGGAGAAGAAGAAGAAGAAAAAGAAGAAGAAGAAGAAGGAGATGAAGAAGTAGTTGAAGAAGAAGATGATGAAGAAGAACAAGGAGAAGATTTAGAAAAGTAGAAGAAGAAGAAGAAGAATAATAAGATTAAGAAGAAGAACAAGAAAATGAAGTAGAATAAGAAGATGATGAAGAAGACGTAGTAGAAGTAGTAAAAGAAGAAGAAGAAGAGAAGAAGATGATGAAGAAAAGGATGAAGAAAGGGAGGACATAGAAGAAGAAGAAGAATAACAAGATTAAGAAGAAGAAGAATAAAAAGATGATGAAGAAGAAGAAGAGGAAGATGAAAAAGAAGGAGAAGGAGAAGAAGAAGAAGATGAAGAAGAAGAAAAAGTAGAAGATGAAGAAGAGGATGAAGAAGGGGAAGATGAAGAAGAAGAACAAGAAGAAGAAGAAGAACAAGAAGCAAAAGAAGAAGAAGAAGAAGAAGAAGCAGACGATGCAGAAGCAGAAGAAGAAGAAGAAGATAAAGAAGAGAGAGGAAGAAGAAGAAGAAGGAGAAGAAGAAGAAGAAGATGTAGAAGAAGAAGACGAAGAAGAAGAAGAAAAAGAAGAACATGAAGAGGAAGAAGGAGAACAACATCAACAACAACAAATAAAAGAAGAAGAGGAAGAAGAAGAAGAAGAAGAAGAAGTAGAAGAAGAACAAGTAGACATGAACAAGAGGTAAATGAAGAAGAAGAAAAATAAGAGCAAGAAGAAGAAGAAGAAGAAGATGATGATGAGAAGTAGTAGTAGTAGAAGATGTAGAAGAAGAAGAAGGGAAGAAATTGAAGAAGAAGAAGAAGAAGAAGAAGAAGTAGCAGGAGAAGAAGAAGAAGAAAAAGTAAAAGAAGAGGAAGAAGAAGTAGAAGTAAGCAAAGTGGATGTTCATGAAGTAGTACAAGAAGAAGAAGAAAAAGATGGAGATGATGAAGAAGAAGAAGTAGAAGAAGAATGAGAAGAAGAAGACGAAGAAGAAGAAGAAGAAGGAAAAGAAGATGATGATGATGGTGATGGAAACAAAGAAGAAGAATGAGAAGAACAGGAAGAATTAGAAGAAGAAGAAGAAGAAGGAGAAGACAAAGAAGATCAAGAAGAAGAAGGAAAAGAAGAAGAAAAAGAAGAAGAAGGAGGAGGAGAAGAAGAAGAAGAGGATGAAGAAGTTGAAGAAGAAGAAAAAGGAGAAGAAGAAGACGGACAAGAAGAAGAAGATGAAGAAGAAGTAGAAGAAGAATAAGAATTAGAATAAAATAAAGAAGTATAAGAAAAATAATAAGAAGAAAAAGATGATGAAGAAGAAGAAATAGAATACGAAGAGAAGGAGAAAAAGTATAAGAAGTAGTAGCAGAAGAAGATGAAGAAGTAGAAGGAGAAGGGGAAGAAGAAGAAGGAGACGAAGAATGAGAATAAGGAGGAGAAGAAGAAGGGGAAGAAGAAGAAGGAGACGAAGAATGAGAATAAGGAGGAGAAGAAGAAGGAGAAGAAGGAGACGAAGAAAGAGAACAAAAGCATGAAAGAGAAGAAGAAGAAGAAGAAGAAGAAGAAGAAGAAGAAGAAGAAGAAGAAGTAGAAGAAGAAGAAGAAGAAGAGGAAATAGAAGGGGAAGAAGAAGGAGAAGAAGAAGAAGAAGAGGTGGAAGAAGAGGAAGAAGAAGAAGAAGAAGAAGAGGTGGAAGAAGAGGAAGAAGAAGAAGAAGAAGAAGAAACAGAAGAAGATGAAGAAGTAAAGGAGGAAGAACCAGAAGAAGAACAAGAAGAAGAAGAAGAAGATGATGATGTTGAATGGAGAAAAAGAAGAAGAATAAGAAGAAGAAGAAGATGAAGAAGAAGAAGAAAAACAAGAACAAGAAGAAGAAGTAGATGAATAAGAAGAAGAAGAAGAAGAAGAAGTAGAAATAGAAGAATAAGAAGAAGAAGAAGAAGTAGAACACAGAGGAGGAGAAGAAGAAGGACAGGAAGTAGAAGAATTAGAAGAAGTAGAAGAAGTAGAAGAATTCAAAGAAGAAAAAGAAGAAGAAGAAGAAGAAGATGAAGAAGAAGAAGAAGAAAGAGAAGAAGGAGGAGCAGAAGAAGAAGCAGAAGAAAAAGAAACAGATGGAGACAAGGAAGGAGAAGAAGAAAAAGAAGAAGGAGAAGAAGAAGTAGAAGGAGAAGAAGCAGAAGAAGAAGAACAAGTAGAAGATGGAGAAGAAGAAGAAGAAGAAGCAGAAGGGAAAGAAGAAGTAGAAGAAGAAGAAGATAAGAAGAAGAAGAACATGAAGAAGAAGAAGAACATGAAGGTGAAGAAGAAGAAGAAGAAGTGGGATAAGAAGAAGTAGAAGAACAATAAGAGGAAGAGGAAGACGAAGTAGCAGAAGAAGAAGCAGTAGAAGAGAAAGAGGAAGTCGAAGAAGAAGAAGAAGAAGAGGAAGAAGAAGAGGAGAAGAAAGAAAAGAAGAAAAGGAAGAAGAAGAAGAGAAAGAGGATGAAGAAAAAGAAGATGGAGAAGAAGAAGACGAAGATGAAGAGAAAAGAAATAATAATAATTATAATAATAATAGTAATGATAATAAACATAATAATAATAATACTAGTATTAATACGAAAATGAAGAAGA
>JAIUJO010000137.1:72500-75000 GCA_023846275.1 Vanilla planifolia
GGAGAAGAAAAAGAAGGCAAAGTATAGGAAGAAGGCAATGAAGTAGAAGAAAAAGAAGAAGAAGAAGATGAAGAAGGAGGAGGAGGAGGAGGAAGAGAAGAAGTAGAAGATAGAGGAGTAGGAGGAGAAGAAGAAGGAGAAGAAGAAAAGGAAGATGGTAAAGAAGACAATGAAGAAGAAGAAGAAGAAGAAGAAGGAGAAGAAGTAGGAGAAGAAGTTGTAGGAGAAAGAGAAGAAGAAAAAAAAAGTAGAAGAATAAGAAGAAGAGTAAGACTAATAATGATAACAATAATAAAAATAAAATAATAATAATAATAATAATAACAATAATAATAAGAAGAAAAAGAAGAAGAGGAAGAAGAAGAGGAAGAGGAAGAGGAACAAGTAGAAGAAGAAGATGGAGAAGAAGAAAAAGTAGAAGAAGAAGTAGAAGATGAAAGAGAGGATGAAGACGAAGAAGAAGAAAAAGATGTTGAAAAAAAACAAGAACATGAAGAAGAAGAAGAAAAAGTAGAAAAATAAGTAGTAGAAGATGATGTAGTAGTAGTAGTAATAGAAGAAGAAGAAGAAAAAGAAGGAGAAGAAGTAGGCAAAGAAGATGGAAAAGAAGGAGAAGTAGAAGTAGAAGTAGAAGAAGGAGATGAAGAAGAAGGAGAAGAAGTAGAAGAAGAAGAAGAAGAAGAAGAAGAGTAAGAAGGATAATTAGAAGAAGAGGAAGAAGAAGAAGCAAATGAAAAAGAAGGCGATTAAGAAGAAGAAGAAGAAAAAGTAGAAGACGAAGAGGTAGAAGAAGAAGTAGAAGTAGAAGAAGAAGAAGAAGAAGAAGAAGAAGAAGAAGAAGAAGACAAAGAAGAAGAAGAAGAAGAAGGAAAAGAAGAAGAAGAAGAAGAAGAAAATTTCGATGAAGGAGAGGTTGTAGTAGAAGAAGAAGGAGGAGGAGGAGGAGGAGGAGGAGGAGAATAAGATGAAAAAGAAGAAGAAGATGAAGTACAAGAAGAAGAAGAAGACGAAGAAGAAGAATAAGAAGAAGAAGAAGAAGGAGAAGAAGAAGAAGATGAAGAAGAAGAAGAAGAAGAAGAAGAAGAAAAAGAGGAAGTTGAAGAAGAAGAAGATGAAGATGATGAAAGAGAAGAAGAAGAAGAAGAAGAAGAAGAAGAAGAAATAGTAGAAGAAGAAAAAGAAGTAGAAGCAGATGAAGAAAAATAAGAAAATAAAGAATAAAAAGAAGGAGAAGATGAAGATACAATTAAGAAGAAGAAGAAGAAGAAGAGGAAGAAGTAGAAGAAAAGAGGAAGAGGAAAAAGAAGAAGAAGAAGAAGAATAAGAAGAAGAAGATGAAGTAGAAGAAGAAAATTTAGAAGAAGAGGTAGTAGTAGTAGTAGTAGTAGAGGAAGAAGGAAAAGAAGAAGAATAAGAAGAAAAAGTAGTAGTGGAAGGAAAAGAAATAGAAGGAGAAGAAGAAGAAGAAGAAGAAGAAGAAGAAGACACAGAAGAAGTAGAACTAGAAGAAGAAGAAGAAGAAGAAGAAGAAGAAGAAGGAGAAGATGATAAAGAAGAAGAAGATGAAGATCATGATGATGAATAAGAAGGAGAAGAACGAGAAGATGAAGAAGATGAACAAGAAGGAGAAGACAAAGAAGTTGAAGAAGAAGAAGAAGAAGAAGAAGAAAAAGTAGGACTAGTAGTAGACGAAGAAGAAGAAGAAGAAGAAGAAGAAGAAATAGAAGAAGAAGAAGAAGAAGCAGAAGAAGAAGAAGAAGAAGAAGAAGAAGAAGAAGAAGAAGAAGAGGAAGAAGGGGAAGAAGAAAAAGAACAGGAACATGAAGAAAAAGTAGAAGAAGAAGAAGAAGATGAAGACGATGATGATGATGATGATGTTGATGATGATGAAAAAGTATACAAAGAAGAAGTGGTAGTAGTAGTAGTAATAGTAAAGGAAGAAGAACAGGATGAAGAAGAAGGAGAAAAAGAAGAAGCAGGAGAAGAAGAAGAAGAAGAAGAAGAAGAAATAGAATAACAAGAAGAAGAAGGAGATGAAGAAGGAGAAGAAGAAGGAGAAGAAGAAGGAGAAGAACAAGGAGGAGAAGAAGAAGAAGAACAAGTCCAAAAAGGATAATGAGAGGACGAAGAAGAATTAGAAGCAAAAGAAGAAGAAGAAGAGGAAAAAGAATGGGAAGAAGAAGAAGAAGAACAAGAAGAACAAGAAGAACAAATAAAAGAAAAAAAACAACAAGAAGAAGAAGAAGAAAAAAAGAAAGAAGAAGAGGAAGAAGAAGAAGAAAAAGAATAAGAAGTAGAAGAAGATAAAGAAGAAGAAGAAGAAGAATAACTAGTAGTAGAAGAAGAAAATTTACAAGAAGAAGAGTTAGTAGTTGTAGATGAAGAGGAAGTAGAAGAAGTAGGAGAAGAAGTAAAAGAAGAAGAAGAAGACAAAAGAATAGTAGAAGAAGAAGAAGAAGAAGGAGACGTTGAAGAAGAAGTATAAGGAGAAGAAGAAGAT
>JAIUJO010000137.1:105000-112500 GCA_023846275.1 Vanilla planifolia
GATGAGGAATAAGAAAAAGAAGAAGAAGAAGAAGAAGTAGTTGGTAAAAAGTAGAATAAAAAGAAGAAGAGAAGAAGAAGAAGATGATGAAAAGAAGAAGTTGAAGAAAAACTAGAAGAAGAAGAAGAAGATTGAGAAGAAGAAGGGGAAGAAGAAGGGAAAGGTAAAGAAGAAGGGGAAGAAGAAGGAGAAGAAGAAGAATAAGAAGAACAAGAAAGAGAAGAAAAGGAAGAAGAAGAAAAAGAAGAAGTAGAAGAAGATGAAGAGGAAGAAGGAGAAGAAGAAAAAGTAGAAGAAGTAGTAGATGTTGGAGGAGAAACAAAAGAAGATGATGATGAAGAAGAAGAAGAAGAGGAGGAGGAGGAGGAGGAAGAAGAAGAAGAAGAAAAAGGAAATGAAGTAGTAGTAGTAGAAGAAGAAGAAGAAGCAAAAGAAGAATAAGAAAAAGAAGTTGTCGAAGAAGAAGTGGAAGAAGAGGAGTTAGTAGGAGTAGAAGAGGAAGTAGAAGAAATAGATGAAGAAGTAGATTTTGAAGAGTATGACTATGATGAAGAAGAAGATGATATAAAAGAGGAAGAAGATGAAGATGAATAAGAAGAAGAAGAAGAAGACGAAGAACCCGAAGAAGAAAAAAGAAGAGACGAAGAAAAAGAAGAGGAAGAAGAAGAAGGATTCGAAGAAATAGAGGAAGAAGTAGATGAAGAAGGAGAAGAAGAAGAAGAAGAAGAAGAAGAAGAAGAAGTAGAAGAAATAGAAAAGAAGAAGTCAAAGTAGAAGAGAAGTAGTAGTAGTAGTAGAAGAAGAAGAATAATAAGTAGTAGTAGAAGGAGAAGAAGAAAAAGAAGAATAAGAAGAAGGGGAAGAGAAAGAAGAAGAAGAAGAAGATGAAGAAGCAGAAGAATTAGAATAGGAAGAAGAAGAAGAAGATGATGAAGAAGAAGAAGTAGAAGAAGAAGAAGAAGAAGAAGAAGAAGGAGAGGAATAAGAACAAGAATAGAAGAAGAAGTAGATGAAGAAGTAGTAATAGAAGAAGAAGAAGAAGAAGAAGATGAAGGAGGAGGTGGAGGAGGAGAAGAAGTAGTAGTAGTAGTAGAAGAAGAAGAATTCGAAGAAGAAGTAGCAAAAAAAGAAGAAGAAGAAGCAGAAGAAGAAGAAGAAGATAATGAAGAAGAAGAAAAGTCAGAGGACAAGAAGAAGAAGAAGAGAAATAATAAGAAGAAAAAGAAGAACCAGAAGAAGGAGAAGAATAAAAACTAGAAGAAGAGGGAGAGGTTAGGGAAGAAGATGAAGAAGACGAAGACGAAGAAGAGGAAGAATATGAGGAAAAAGAAAAAGTGAAAGAAGTAGAAGAAGAAGTAGAAGAAGAAGGAGAAGAGGAAGTAGAAGAAGCAGAATAAGAGGAAAAAGAGGGAGAAGAAGAAGAAGAAGATGATGATGAAGATTTAGAAGAATAAGAAAAAGAAGAAGAAGAAGGAGAAGGAGAAGAAGAAGAAGAAGAATTGAAAGAAGAAGAAGAAGAAAAAGTGGAACAATTAGAAGTAGAAGTAGAAGAAGAAGAAGAAGAAAAGAAGTAGTAGAACAAGCAGAAGTAGCAGTAAAAGAAAGGGAAATAGAAGGAGGAGAAGGAGGAGAAGAAGATAAAGGAGAATAATAATAATAATAATAATAATAATAAGAAGTAGATGAAAAAGAAGAAGTAGAAGAAGGTGAAGTAGAAGAAGAAGAAGAAGAAGAGGAAGATGAAGAAGGAGAACAAGAAGAAGAAGTAGATGTAGAAGAAGAAGAGGAAAAAGAAGAAGGTGGAGGAGGAGAAGTAGAAGAAGAAGGAGAAGAAGAAAAGGATGAAGAAGGAGAAGAAGATGGAGAAGAAGAAGAAGAAGATGAAGAAGAAGAAGAAGCAAAAAAAGATGACGACGACGAAGAAGGGGAAGAAGAAGAAGAATAAGAATAAGAAGAAGAAGAATAATAATAAAAAGGAGAAGAAGAAGGAGAACGAGAAGCAGAAGTAGAAGAAGAAGATGAAAAAAAAACATGAAGAAGAAGGGGAAGAAGAAGAAGAAGAAGAAGATGACGATGAAAATGGAGAAGAAGAAGAAGAAGAAAAAGATGGAGAAGAAGAAGAAGAAGAAGATGGAGAAGAAGAAGAAGAAGAACTAGAAGAAGAAAATGAGGAAAGAGGAAAAGAAGTAGAAGAAGAATAAGTAGTAGTAGCAGAAGAAGAAGAAGAAGAAGAAGTACAAAAGGAAGTGCAAGAAGAAGAAGATGTAGAAGAAGCAGAAGAAGAAGAAGAAGAAGAAGAAGGACAAGCTGAAGAAGCAAGAAATGCTAAAGATCAAGAGGTAGAAGAAGAAGAGGACGAAGAAGTTGAACAAGAAGAAAAAGAAAAAGAAGTCAAAGAAGTAGAAGAAGGGGAAGAATGAGAGGAAGAAGAAGAGGAAAAGAATGAAGAAAAAGAAGAATAAGATTTAGAAGTAGAAGACGTAGATGAGGAAGAAGAAGAAGAAGGAGAAGAAGAGGAAGATTAAGAAGAAGTAGATGATGAAGAAAAAGAAAAAGAAGAAGAAGATGATGATGAAGAAGATGAAGTAGAAGAAGTAGAAGTAAAAGAAGAAGAAGAAGATGAAGATGAAGACAAAGAAGAAGAAGAAGATGAAGAAGGCAAAGAAGAAGAAAAAGCAAATGAAGATGAAGAAGATCACAAAGAAGAAGAAGAAGAAGAAGAAGAACCAGAGGAAGAAAAAGTAGAAAGAGAAGTAGAAGGAGAAGAATAAGGAAATGATATAGAAGAAGAAGGAGAAGAAGAAGGGGAAGTAAAAGAAGAAGAAGGAGAAGAAGAAGAAGACGAAAAAGAAGAAGAAGAAGAAGTGGAAGAAGAAGATGAAGAAGAAGAAGAAGAAAATGAAGAAGAAGATGAAGAGGAATTTGATGAAGTAGTAGAAGAGGAAGAAGGAGAAGTAGAAGTAGAAGAAGAAGAAGAAGAAGAAGAAGAAGAAGAAGGGGAAGCAGAAGATGAAGTAAAAAGAGAACAAAAAGAAGGAGAAGAAGAAGAAGAAGAAATAGAAGAAGAAGTTGAAGGGGAAGAAGAAGAAGAAGAAGAAGAAGAAGAAGAAGAATAAATGGAAGAAGAAGAAGAAGAAGAACATGAAATAGAAGAGGAAATAGAAGAAGAAGTAGAAGAAGTTGAAGGGGAAGAAGAAGAAGAAGAAGAAGAAGAAGAAGACGAAGAGGAAGAAGAAGAAGAAAATGAAGAAGAAGAACAAGAAAAGAAGAAGAAGTGAAAAAGAAGAAGCAGAAGAAGTAGAAGAAGAGGAAGAAGAAGTCGAAGAAGAAAAAGGAGTAGAAGTAGAAAAAGAAGAAGAGGAAGGAGAAGTAGAAGAAGAAGAAAAAGGAGAAAAAGTAGAACTAGTAGAAGAAGAAGAAGTAGAAGAATAAGAACAAGTGAAAGAAGAAGAAAAGGAAGAAGATGTAGGAGGAGGATGAGAAGAGAAGAGAAGGAAAAGAAGAAGTCGAAGAAGAAGGAGAAGAGGAAGGAGAAAAAGAAGAAGAGGAAGAAGAAGAAGAAGTAGAAGAAGAAGAACAAGAAGAAGTGGTGGAAAAGAAGAAGAAGAAGATGAAGAAGTAGAGGTAGGAGATGAAGAACTGGAAGAAGAAGAAGAAGAAGAAGATCAAGAAGAAGTAGAAGAACAAATAGAAGAAGAAGAAAAGGTGGAAGAAGAAGAAGAAGAAGAAGAAGGAGATGTAGAAGAAGTAGAATAAGAAGAAGAAGATGACGATGATGACGATGATGAAGAAGAAGAAGAAGAAGTAGAAGAAGAAGAAGTAGTTGTGGAAGAAGAAGAAGAAGAAGAAGAAGCAGAACAACTACTACAAGAATAAGCAAAAGAAGAAGAAGAAGAAGAAGAACAATAGAAAGAAGAAGGAGAATAAGAAGTAGAAGAATAAAAAGAAAAAGAAAAAGAAAAGATGATGAGGAAGAAGAAGAAGATAAAGAAGGTGAAGAAGAAGAAGGAAAAAAAGATGGAAAAGAAGTAGAAGGCAAAGAAGAAATAGAAGCAGAAGAAGAAGAAGACGAAAAAGAAGAAGATGAAGAAGTAGAAGAAATATAAGAAGAAGAAGAAGTAGAAAAGGAAGGAGAAGAAGGAGAAGAAGAAGAAGCAGAAGAAGGACAAGAAGAAGAAGAACAAGAATTTGAAGGAGAAGAAGAAGAAGAAGTAGAAGGATAAGAAGAAGAGGAAGACGAAGAAGAAGAAGAAGAAGAAGAAGTTGAAGGAAAAGAAGTAGAGAAGAGGATGAAAATGAAGAAGAGGGCGATGAAGATGAAGAAGAAGAAGAAGAGGAGGAGGAAGAAGAAGTAGAAGTAGAAGAAGAAGAAGAAGAAAAAGAAGAAGAAGATGATGATGATGATTATGATGACATAAAAGAAGAAGAAGAAGAAGAAGAAGGAGAAGAAAGGGGTATAGAGGTAGAAGAAGAAGGGGAAGAAAGAGAAGAAAAAGAAGAAGATGAAGAAGCAGAAGAAGAAGAAGAAGAAGAAGAAGAAGAAGAAGAAGAAGAAGAAGAAGAATTAGAAGAAGATGAAGAAGAAGAAGAAATGGATGAAGAAGAAGAATAAGAAGCAGAAAAAGAAGAAGTGGAAGAAGAAGTAGGAGAAGAATAGCAAGAAGATGAGGAAGAAGAAGAAGAAGAAGTAGAAGAAGAAGAAGAAGGAGAAGAAAATTGAGATGGGGATGAAGAAAAATAAGAAGAAGAAGAATAATAATAAGAAGATGAAGAACATGATGATGATGATGAAGAATAAGATGAAGAAGAAAAATTAGAAGAATAAGAAGTAGAATTTTTTCTAGTAGTAGAAGAAGAAGATGAATAAGAAGAAGAACAAGAAGAACAAGAAGAACATAGAGAACATGAAGTACAAGAAAAAGAAGAAGAACAAGAAAAGAAGAAGGGGAAGGAGAAGAAGAAATGAAAAAGAAGAAGAAGAAGCCAAAGAAAGAGAAGAAGATGACGGAGAAGTAGAAGAATTAGAATTAGAAGAAGAACAACAACAAGTAATAGAAGAAGAAGAAGAAGTAGTAGATGTAGAAGAAGTAGAAGAGGAAGGAGAAGAAGAAGAAAGAGAAGAAGTAGGAGGAGAAAAAGAAGAAGAAGAAAAAGAGGAGGAAGAAAAAGAAGAAGACGTTGATGAAGAAGAAGAAGAAGATGAAGAAGAAGAGGAAGAAGAAGAAGAAGAATAAGAAGAAGAAGAAGAAGATGATGATGAAGAAGAAGTAGAAGATGATGAAGAAGAAGTAGAAGAAGAAGAAGAAAAAGAAGAAGAAGAAGAAGAAGAAGAAGAAGAGGAAGAAGTCGAAGAAGAAGAAGAATAGCAAGAAGAACTTGAACAAGACGAAACAAAAGAAGAAGAAAAAGAAGAAAAAAGAATAAGAAAAAGAATTAGGAGAAGAAGGAGAAGAAGAAATGAAGAAGAAGTAACAGAAGAAGGAGAAGAAGAAGGAGAAGAAGAAGAAGTATTAGAAGAAGGCAAAGAAGAAGAAGAAAGTGAAGGAGAAGAAAAAGAAGAAGAAGAGGAAGAAGTACAAAAAGGAGGAAAAGGAGAATAAGAAGAAGAAGAAAAAGAGGAAGAAGAGGAATAAAAAGAAGAAGAATGAGAAGGAGAAGAAGAAGAAGAAGGAGAAGAAGAAGAAGAAGAAGAAGAAGAAGAAGTAGAAGAAGAATAAAAAGAAGAAGAAGAAGAAGAAGAAGAAGAAGAAGTAAAATAAGAGGAAGAAGAACAAAGAGAAGAAGAAGAAGAAGATGACGAAGAAGAACAAGAAGAAGAAGAAGAAAATAGGGAAGAAGAAGTATAAGAAAAAGAAGAATAAGAAAAAGAAGATGATTATTATGACAAGGAAGAGAAGGAGATGTAGAGGGGAAGAAGAAGAAGAAATGAAGAAGAAGAAGAAAGAGAAGAAGAAGAAGAAGAAGAAGGAGTAGAAGGAGTATAAGAAGAAGAAAAAGGTGAAGAAGAAGAAGGAGAAGAATAAGCAGAAGATGAAGAAGATGGAGAACAACAACAAAGAAAAAGAAGAAGTAGTAGTAGAAGAAGAATAAAAAGTAGAAGAACAAGAAGAAGAAAAAAAAGAAGAAAAGTAAGAACAAGAAGAAGAATTAGCAAAAAAACAAAAAGAAGAAGAAGTACTAGTAGAAGAAGAAGAAGAAAAAGAAGTAGTAGAAGTGAAAGAGGAAGAAGTTGATGATGAAGGAGTAGAAGTTGATGATGATGATGAAGAGGAAGTAGTAGTAGAAGAAGAAGTAGTAGGTGAACAAGAAGAAGACAAAGAAGAAAAAGAAGTAAAAGCAAAAAGTAGTATAAATAGGAGAAGAAGAAGTAGAGGAGGGAGAAGAAGAGGTAGAAGAAGAAGAAGAAGAAGCAGCAGTAGAAAAAAAGGAAGAAAAAAGTGAGGAAGAAGAAGAGGAAAAATAAGAGGGAGAAAGAAGAAAAAAAAGAAGTAGTAGTAGAAGTAGAAGAAGATGAATAATAATAATAAGAAGAAGAAGAAAAAGAGGAAGAGGTAGAAGAAGAACAAAAAGATGAAGAAAAAGAAGAAGAAGAAGGGGAAGAAGAGGAAGAAGAGGAGGAGGATAAAGAAGAAGAAGAAGAAGAAGAAGAAGCAGAAGAGGAGGAGAAGGAGAAGGAGGAAGAAGAAAATTAAGAAGAAAAAGAAGAATATGAAGAAGACGATGGAGAAGAACAAGAAGAAGAAGAAGAAGCAGAAGAAGTTGAACAAGAAGAAGAAAAGGAAGAAGAAGAAGAAGAAGAAGAAGAATAAGACAAAGATGAAGAAGAAGCAGAAGAAGAACAAGAAGAGGAAGAAGTAATAGTAGTAGTAGAATTAGAAGAAGAAGGTGAAGTAGAAGAAGTAGTAGTAGTAGAAGAAGGAGAAGAAGAAGAAGAAGAAGGAGAGGAATAAGAACAAAAAGAAGTAAAAGAAGAAGATGAAGAAGAAGAAAAAGTAGAAGAAAAAGAATTAGAAGAAGAATAAGAAGAAGAGGAAGGAGAAGAAAAAGGAGAAGTAGAATGAGAAGAAGAATTAGAGGAAGAAGAAATAGAAGAAGAAGAAGAAGGGGAAGAAGAAGATGAAGAAGGAGATGCAAAAGTACAACAAGAAGAAGCAGAAGAAGAATAAGAGGAAGAAGTTGAAGAAGAAGAAGAAGAAAAGGATGAAGAAGAAGAAAAAGAAAAGGATGAAGAAGAAGAAGAAGAAGTAGAAGAAGAAGAATAAGTAGAAGAAGAAGGAGATGAAGAAGAAGATGAAGCAGAGGATGAAGAAGTGGGAAAAAGAGAAGAAGAAGAAGAAGAAGAAGAAGTGAAAGAAGAAAGGAAAGAAGCAGATGAAGATGATTTAGAGGAAGAAGAAGAAGATGAAGAAAAAGAAGAAGAAGAAGAAGAAGTGGAAGAAGAAAGAAAAGAAGAAGCAGAAGAAGATTGGGAAGAAGAAGAAAAAGAAGTAGAAAAGAAGA
>JAIUJO010000137.1:132500-150000 GCA_023846275.1 Vanilla planifolia
AGTAGAAGAAGGAGGAGAAGATGATGAAGAAGAAGAAGAAGAAAAAATTAAAGAAGAAGAAGAAGAAAATGAAGAAGAAGAAGAAGAAGAAGAAGAAACAGAAGAAGAAGAAGAAGAAGTAGTAGAAGAAGGAGAAGATGAAGAATATAGAAAAGAATAGTAATAATAATAAGAAGAAGAAGAAGAAGAAGAAGTTGAAGAAGAAGAAGACAAAAAAGTAAAAGAAAAGGAAGAAGATGAAGAAGAAGAAGAACAACAACAAGAAGAAGAGGAAGAAAAAGTAGTAATATAAGAAGACAAAAAAGGCGAAGTAGAAGAAGAAGGAGTAGGAGGAGGAGGAGGACGAGGAGGAGAAGGTGGAGGTGGAGGAGGAGGAGAAGAAGAAGAATGACAAGAAGAAGAAGAAGAAGAAGAAGAAAAAGAAAAAGACGAAGATGAAGTAGAAGAAAATGAAGAAAAAGAGGAAGAAGAAGAAGATGTAGAAGAAGAAGAAGAAGAAGAAGAAGAAGAAGAAGAAGAAGAAGAAGAAAAAGAAGCTGAGGGTGAGGAAAAAAAAAGAAGAAGAAGAATAAGAAGAAGTATAAGAATAAGAAGAAGAAGAAGAAGAAGTGAAGCAAGAAGAAGAATAAGAAGAAGAAGAAGAAATAGAAGAAGATTGAAAAAAGAAGTAGAAGAAGAAGAGAAATGAAGCAGAAGAAGAAGAAGAAGTAGAAAGAAGAAGAAGAAGAAGAAGAAGTAAGAAAAGAAGTAGAACTAGAACAAGAAGAAGTAGAAGAAGAATAAGAAGAAGAAGAAGACGAAGAAGAAAAAGAAGTAGAAGAAAAAATAAGGAGAAGGAGAAGAAGAAAAAGTAGATGAAGAAGAAGAAGAAGAAGTAATAGTTTAAGAGAAAGAAAAGAAAAATTAGAAGAAAAGGAGGAGGAAGAAGAAAAAGGAGAAGAAGAAGAAGAATAACAAAATAAAGAAGAAGAATAAAAAAATAAAGAAGAAGAACTAGAAAGAGAGGAAGAAAACGATGAAGAAGAAGAAAAGAAGAATAATAACAAGAAGTAGAAGTATTACACAAAGAAAAAGAAGAATGAGAAGAAGACGAAGACGAAGAAGAAGGAGAAAAATATGACGAAGTAGAAGAAGAAGAAAAAGAAGAAGAAGAAGAAGTAGAAGAAGAAAAGGAAGAAGAAGAAGAAGACGAAGAAGAATTAGATGAAGAAGAAAAAGAAGAAGGAGAAGAAGAAGAATAAAAATAAGGCAAAGAAAAAGAAGAATAAGAAGAAGAAGTAGAGGAAGAAGGTGAAGAAGGAGGAGGAGGAGGGAGGAGGAGGAGGAAGAGAAGAAGAAGATAGAGGAGTAAAAAGAAGAAGAAGTAGAAGTAGCAGATGTAGAAGAAGAAGAAAAAGAAGAAGTGGAAGAAGAAGAAGAAGATGAAGAAGATGGTGATGAAGAAGAAGAAGAAGAGTAAGAAGAGGGGAAGATGAAGAATAATAAGATGGAGGAGGAGGAGGAGGAGAAGAAGAAGAAGATAGAGAATATGAAGAAGGAGAACAAGAGGTAGAAGAAGAAGAAGAAGTGGAAGAAGAAGTAAAGCAAGAAGTAGAAAGAAGAAGAAGGAGAAGAAGAGAAGAAGCGGAAGAAGAATAAAATTATGAAGAAGACGAACAATAAGAAGAAGAAGTAGAGGAAGAATAAGAAGAAGTTGAAGAATTAGAAGAATAATACGAAGAAGAAGAAGAAGAAGAAGAAGAAGAAGCAAAAGGATAAGTAGGAGTTAGAGAAGTAGAAGAAGGAAGAAGAAGAATAAGACAAAGAAACAAAAAAGAAGTAGAAGAAAAAGAAGAAGAAGAAGAAGAACAAGAAGTAAGACAAAAAGAAGAAGATGATGAAGAAGAAGAAAATGAAGAAGTGGAGGAAGAAGAAGTAGAAGAAGAAGAAGAATAAGAATAATAAAATAAAAGAAGAAGAACAAGAACAAGAGGAAGAAAATTAAGAAAAAGAAGAAAAGAAGAAGAAGAATAAGAAGTAAAAGAAGAAAAAGAAGAAGACGAAGAAGAAGAAGAAGGAGAAGAAGGAGAAAACGAAGAAGAAGAAGGAGAAAAATACGAAGATGAAGAAGAAGAAGAAGAAGGAGTAGAAGAAGCAAAAGAAGAAGAAGAACAAGAATATGAAGAAGAACAAGAAGAAGAAGGAGAAGAATAAGAAGAAGAAAAAGAAGATGAAGAAGAAGAAGAAAAAGATGATGAACTAGAACAAGGAGAAGAAGAAGAAGAAGAAGAAGAAGAAGAAGAAGAGGAAGAAGAAGAAGAAGACAAAGAAGAAGAAGAAGAAGAAGAAGCAAAAGAAGAAGAAGAAGAAGAAGAAGAAGAAGAAGAAGAAGAAGAAGGAGAATAAGAGGAAGAAGAGGAAGATGAGGAAGAAGAAGGAGGGTAGGAAGAAGAAGAAGAAGAAGGAAAACAAGAAGAAGAAGAAGGAAAATGAAAAGAAGAAGAAGAAGAAGCACAAGAAGAAGGAGAATCATAATAATAATAACAAGAACAAGACGGGGAAGAAGAAGAAAAGCAAGAAGAAGAAGAAGAGGAAGAAGAAGAAGAAGAAGAAGAAGCAGAAGAAGAAGAAGAAGAAGAAGAAGAAGAAGAAGAAGAAGAAGAAGAAGAAGAAGAGGAAGAAAATGAAGAATAGGAAGAAGAAGAAGAAGAAGAAGAAGAAGAATAAGAAGAAGAAGGAGAAGAATAAGAAGAATAAGAAAAAGAAGAAGAATGTGAAGAAGAAGATGAAGAAGAAATAGTGGAAGAAGAAATAGAAGCAAAAGAATGAGAAGAAGAAGAAATAGAAGAATAAGAAGAATAAGAAGTAGTAGAAAAAAAAGAAGGAGAAGAAAAACCAAGGTAGACAAAGATAAGAAAAAGAAGAAGAAGAAGAAGAATAACAAAGAGAAGGAGAAGAAGTAGTAGAAGAAGAAGAAGAAGTTGAAGAAGAAGAAGAAGAAGAAAAAGAAGAAGAAGAACAAGAAGAGGAGAAGGATGAAGAAGAAGAAGTTGAACAAGAAGAAGAAGAATAAGAAAAAGATGAAGAAGTAGGAGAAGAAAAAGAAGAAGAGGTAGAAGAAGAATAAGAAGAAGAAGTAGATGAAGAGGAATAAGAAGAAGAAGAAAAAGAAGAAGGAGATGATGAAGAAGAAGAAGAAAAAGAAGAATAATAATAATAAGAAGAGTAATAATAATTATAAGAAGAAGAAGTAAAGAAAGAAGAAGAAGAAGAAGAAGAAGATGAAGAAGAAAATGAAGAAGTAGAAGAAAAAGAAGAAGAAGAAGAAGAAGTTGAAGTAGAAGAAGAAGAATAAGAAGAAGAAGAAGTAGCAGAAGAAGAAGTAGAAGGCGATGAAGTAGAAGTAGATGAAAAAGAACTACAAAAAAAAGAACAAGATGAAGAAGAAGAAGAAAAAGAAGAAGAAGAAGAAGAAGAAAAAGAAATAGAAGAAGAAGAAGAAGAAGAAGAAGGAGAAGATGAAGAAGAAGAAGAAGAAGAAAAAGTTTGAGAAAAAGAAGAAGAAAATGAAGAAGAAGAAGAAGAAGAAGAAGAAGAAGAAGAAGAAGAAAAGGAAGAAGAAGAACAGGCAACAGAAGAAGGAGAAGATGAAGAATATGGAAAGGAATAGGAATAAGAAGAACAAGAAGTAGAAGAAGGAGAAGAAGTTGAAGAAGAAGAAGAAGAGGAAAAAGGAAAAGAAAATGAAGAAGAACAAGAAGAAGAAGAAGAACAACAACAACAAGAGAAAGAAAAAGTAGTAATAGAAGAAGACAAAAAAGACGAAGTAGAAGGAGAAGGATGAGGTGGAGGTGGAGGAGTAGAAGAAGAAGAATAAGAAGAAGAAGAACAAGAACAAGAACAAGAAGAAGTTGTAGAAGAAGAAAATGAAGAAGAAGAAGAAAAAGAAGCAGAAGGTGAGGAAAAAAGAAGAAGTAGAAGATTAAGAAGAAATATAAGAATAATAATCTTAAAAGAAGAAGAAGTGAAGCCAAAAGAAGAATAAAACGAAGAAGAAGAAAAAAGAAGATTAAAAAAAAGAAGTAGATGTAGAAGTAAATCAAGAAGAAGAAGAAGAACTAGAAGAAGAAAAATAAGAAGAAGAATAAGATGAAGAAGAAGTTGGAAAAGAAGTAGAACTAGAAGAAGAAGAAGAAGTAGAAGAAGAAGAATAAGAAGAAGAAGAAGATGAAGAAGAAAAAGAAGTAGAAGAAAAAAAATTAAGGAGAAGGAGAAGAAGAAAAAGTAGATGAAGTAGAAGAAGAAGAAGAAGAAGAAGAAGAAGAAGAAGAAGAAGAAGAAGAAGAAGAAGAAGAAGAAGAAGAAGAAGAGGAAGATGAAGAAGAAGAAGGGGGACAAGAATAAGAAGAAGAAGAGGAAGGAAAACAAGGAGAAGAAAAAGAAGAAGAAGAAGCACAAGAAGAAGGAGAAGACTAATAATAATAATAATAATAAGAAGAAGTGGAAGAAGAAGAAAAGCAAGAAGAAGAAGAAGAGGAAGAAGAAGAAAGAGAAGCAGAAGAAGAATAAGTATAAGAAGAAGAAGAAGAAGAAGAAGAAAATGAAAGAAAAAGAAGAAGAAGAATAAGAAGAAGAATAAGAAGAAGAAGAAGAAAAAGAATAAGAAAAAGAAGAAGAATGTGAAGAAGAAGATGAAGAAGAAGTAGTGGAAGAAGAAATAGAAACAAAAGAAGGAGAACAAGAAGAAGAAAAAGAAGAAGAAGAAGAAGAAGTAGAAAAAGTAGAAGAAGGAGAAGAAGAAATAGTGGTAGACAAAGAAGAAGAAGAATAAGAAGGAGAAGGAGAAGAAGTAGTAGAAGAAGAAGAAGAAGTTGAAGAATAAGAAGAAGAAGAAAAAGAAGAAGAAGAAGAGGAAGAAGTAGAAGAAGAAGAACAAGAACAAGAAGGGGAAGAAGGAGAAGAAGAAGAAGAAGAAGATGAAGAAGAAGAATGAGAAGAAGAAGAAAAAGAAGCAGAAAATGATGAAGAAGAAGCAGAAAAAGAAGAAAAATAATAACAAGAAGAATAATAATAATTATAAGAAGAACAAAGGTAAAGCAAGAAGAAGCAGAAGAAGAAGAAGAAGTTGAAGAAGAAGAAGAAGAAAATGAAGAAGAAGAAGAAGAAGAAGAAGTAGTAGAAGAAGAACAAGAAGAAGAAGAATATGAAGAAGTAGCAGAAGAAGAAGTAGAAGAATTTGAAGTAGAACAAGAAGAAACAGAACTAGAAGAAGAAGAACAAGAACAAGAAGAAGAAGAAATAGAAGAAGAAGAAGAAGAAGAAGAAGAAGAAGAAGAAGTAGTAGAAGAAGTATGAGAAGAAGAAGAAGAAGAAGAAGAAGAAAAGTTGAAGAAGAAGAAGATGAAGTTGAAGAAGAAACAGTTGAATAAGAAGAAGAGCAAAAAGTAAAAGAAAAGGAAGAAGATGAAGAAGAAGAACGACAAAAATAAGAAGAAGAGGAAGAAGCAATAGTAATAGAAGAAGACAAAAAAAACAAAGTAGAAGATGAAGGAGGAGGAGGAGGAGGAGGAGGAGGAAGAGAAGGAGGAGGTGGAGGAGGAGAAGAAGAAGAAGAATAAGAAGAATGAGAAGAAGAAGAAGAAGAAGAAGAACAAGAACAAGAAGAAGATGAAGAAGAAGAAAATGAAGAAAAAGTGGAAGAAGAAAAAGTGGAAGAAGAAGAAGAAGAAGAAGAAGGAGAAGAAGAAAACGAAGCAGATGGTGAGGAAAAAAAAAGAAGAAGAAGAATAAGAGGAAGTATAAGAATGAGAAGAAGAAGAAGATGATGAAGTGAAGCAAGAAGAATAAGAAGAATAAAAACAAGAAGAAGAAAAAGAAGAAGATTAAAAAAAAGAAGTAGAAGAAGAAGAAAATGAAGAAGCAGAAGAAGAACTAGAAGAAGAGAAAGAAAAATAAGAATAAGAAGAAGAAGAAGAAGAAGAACTAGTTGGAAAAGAAGTAGAACTAGAAGAAGAAGAAGTAGAAGAAGAATAAGAAGAAGAAGAAGTCGAAGAAGAAAAAGAAAGTAGAAGAAAAAATAAGGAGAAGGAGAAGAAGAATAGTTGATGAAGAAGAAGAAGAAGAAGAAGAAGAAGAAGTTGAAGAAAAAGAAAAGAAGTAGAAGAAAAGGACAAATAATAAGAAGAAGAAGAATAAGAAGAAGAGTAACAAAATAAAGAAGAAGAACGAGATAGAGAGGAAGAAAACGATGAAGAATTAGAAAAGAAGAAGAAGAATGAGAGGCAGAAGAAGTAGACAAAGAACAAGAAGAATGAGAAGAAGAAGAAGACAAAGAAGAACTAGAGAAATATGAAGAAGTAGAAGAAGAAGAACAAGGAGAAGAAGAAGAAGTAGAAGAAGAAAAGGAAGAAGAAGAAGTAGAAGAAGATGAAGAAGAAGATGATGAAGAAAAGAAGAAGAAGAAGAAGAAGAAGAAGAAGTGGAAGAAGTAAAGCAAGAAGAAGCAGAAGAAGAAGAAGTAGAAGAAGAAGAAGAAGATGAAGGAGAAAAAGAATAACAATAATAAGAAGAAGAAGAAGAAGAGGAATAAGCATAAAATTAAGAAAAAGAGGAACAATAAGAAGAACAAGTAGAGGAAGAAGAAGAAGAAGTTGAAGAATTAGAAGAATAATACGATGAGGAAGAAGAAGAAGAAGAAGCATAAGAAGAAGTAGGAGTTGGAGAAAGAAGAAGAAGAAGAAGAAGAATAAGACAAAGAAGCAAAAAAGAAGTAGAAGAAAAAGAAGAAGAAGAAGAAGAAGAACAAGAAGTAGGACAAAATGAAGAAGACGAAGAAGAAGAAGAAAATGAAGAAGTGGAGGAAGAAAAAGTAGTAGAAGAAGAAGAAGAGGAAGAAAATGATGAAAAAGAAGAAAAAGAAGAAAAGAAGAAGATGAATAAAAAATACAAGAAGAAAAACAAGAATACGAATAAGAAGAAGAAGGAGAAGAAGGAGAAAACGAAGAAGAAGAAGGAGAAAAATACGAAGAAGAAGAAGAAGAAGAAGGAGAAGAAGAAGCAAAAGGAGAAGAAGAAGAAGAAGAAGAAGAAGAAGAATATGAAGAAGAACATGAAGAAGAAGGAGAAGAATAAGAAGAAAAAGAAGAAGAAGATGATGAACTAGAACAAGGAGAAGAAGAAGAGAAAGTAGAAGAAGTAGAAGAAGAAGAAGAAGAAGAAGAAGAAGAAGAAGTGGACGAAGAAGAAGAAGAAGACGACGAAGAAGAAGTAGAAGAAGAAGAAGCAGAAGAAAAAGAACAAGAAGACGACGAAGAAGAAGGAGAATAAGAAGAAGAAGTGGAAGATGAAGAAGAAGAAGGAGGACAAGAAAAAGAAAAAGAAAGGAAACAAGGAGAAAAAGAAGAAGAAGGAGAAGAAGAAGAAGAAAAAGAACAAGAAGAAGGAGAACAATAATAATAATAATAATTATAATAATAAGAGGAAGAAGAAGAAGAGCAAGAAGAAGAAGAAGAGGAAGAAGAAGAAGAAGAAGAAGCAGAAGAAGAATAAGTATAGGAAGAAGAAGAAGAAGAAGAAGAAGAGAAAGAAAATGAAGAATAAGTAGTAGAAGAAGAAGAAGAAGAAGAATAAGAAGAAGAAGGAGAGGAATAAGAAAAAGAAGAAGAATGTGAAGAAGAAGATGAAGAAGAAGTAATGGAAGAAGAAATAAAAGCAGAAGAAGGAGAAAAAGAAGAAGTAGAAAAAGAAGAAGGAGAAGAAAAACATAGGTAGACAAAGAAGAAGAAGAAAAAGAAGAAGAAGAAGAAGAATAAGAAGGAGAAGCAGAAGAAGTAGTAGTAGAAGAAGAAGAAGAAGAGGAAAAAGAAGAAGAAGAAGAAGAAGAACAAGAAGAGGAGGAAGAAGAAGGAGAAGAAGATGAACAAGAAGAAGAAGAATAAGAAGAATAAGAAGAAGATGAAGACGTAGAAGAACAAAAAGAAGAAAAGGTAGAAGAAGAAGAAGAAGAGGAATGAGAAGAAGAAGAAAAAGAAGCAGAAGATGATGAAGAAAAAGAAGAAAAAGAAGAAAAATAATGATAAGAAGAATAATAATAATTATAAGAGGAAGAAGTAAAGAAAGAAGAAGAAGGAGATGATGATGAAGTAGAAGAAGAAGAAAATGAAGAAGAAGAAGATGATGATGAAGAAGTAGAAGAAGAAGAAGAAGAAGAAGAAGAATAAGAAGAGGAAGTAGTAGAAGATGAAGTAGAAGACGATGAAGTAGAAGTAGATGAAAAAGAACTAGAAGAAGAAGAACAAGATGAAGAAGAAGAAGAAATAGAAGAAGAAAAAGAAGAAGAAGAAGAAGAAGAAGGAGAAGATGATGAACAAGAAGAGGAAGAAAAAGTTGAAGAAGAAGAAGAAGAAAATGAAGAAGAAGAAGAAGATGAAGAAAAGGAAGAAGAAGAAGAAGTAGTGGAAGAAGGAGAAGATGAAGAATATAGAGAAGAGTAGGAATAAGAAGAAGAACAACTAGAAGAAGAAGAAGAAGAAGAAGAAGAGGAAAAAGGAAAAGAAAATGAAGAAGAAGAACAAGGAGAAGAACATGAACAAGAAGAAGAACAAGAAGAGGAAAAAAAGTAGTAATGGAAGAAGACAAAAAAGACGAAGTAGAAGAAGAAAGTGGAGGAGGAGGTGGAGAAGGAGGAGGTGGAGGAGGAGGAAAAGAAGAAGAATATGAAGAACGAGAAGAAGAAGAAGAAGAAGAAGAAGAAAATGAAGAAGATGAAAATGAAGAAAAAGAGGAGGTAGAAGAAGTGGAAGAAGAAGAAGAAGAAGAAGGAGAAGAAGAAGAAAAAGAAGCAGGAGGTGAGGAAAAAAGAAGAAAAATAAGAATAAGAAGATGTATAATAATAATAATAATAATAATAATAATAATAATAATAGCAAGAAGAAGAATAAGAATCATAAAAAGAAGAAGAAGAAAAAGAAGAAGTAGAAGCAGAAAAAATGAAGAAGAAGAAGAAGAAGAAGAACTAGAACAAGAAAAATAAGAAGAAGAAGGATAAGATTAAGAAGTAGGAAAAGAAGTAGAACTAGAAGAAGAAGAAGTAGAAGAAGAAGAATAAGAAGAAGAAGAAGACGAAGAAGAAAAAGAAGCAGAAGAAAAAAAATAAGGAGAAGGAGAAGAAGAAAAAGTAGTCGAAGAAGAGAGAAGAAGAAGAAGAAGAAGAAGTTGAAGAAGAAGAAAAAGAAGAAGTAGAAGAAAAGGAGGTAGAAGAAGTAGTAGAAGAAGGTGGAGGAGGACGAGAAGAAGAAAAAGAAGAAGAAGAAGAATAAGGAGAAGAAGAGGAAGAAGAAGAAGAAGAAGACGAAGAAGAAGAAGAAGAAGACGAAGAAGAAGAAGAAGAAGAAGAAGGAGAAGAAGAAGAAGAAGAAGAGGAAGAAGAAGTGAAAGAAGCAGATGAAGAATAATAATTAAAATAATAATAAGCAGAAGAAGGAGAAGAAGAAGATGAAGAAAAAGTGAAGAAGTAGAAAAAGAAGACAAAGAAGAAGAAGAAGAGGAAGATGATGAAGTTGAAGAAGGAGGAGCAGAAGAAGAAGAAGAAGAACAAGAAGGATAATAAGCACAAGAAGAAGAAGAAGAAGGAGAAGAAGAAGGAGAAGAACAAGGAGAAGAAGAAGAAGAAGAAGAAAAATAACAAAAAGAAGAAGATGAAGAAGATTAAAAGCAAGAAGAAGAAGAAGAATAAGAAGAAGAATAAGAAGAAGTAGAAGAAAGTGAAGAAGAAGAAGAAGAAGAAGAAGAAGAGGAACAGGAGGAAGAAGAAGAAGAAGAAGAAGGAGAAGAATCAGAAGAAGAAGAGGAAGAAGTAGTAGTAGAAGAAGAAGTAGAAGTAGAAGAAGTAGAAGAAGAAGAAGAAAAAGAAGAAGAAGAAGAAGCAAAAGTAGAAGAAGGAGAAGAAGCAGAAAATGTTGAAGTAGACAAAGAAGATGCAGAAGAAGAATAAGAGGAAGAAGAGGAAGACAACGACGATAAAGAAGAAGAAGAAGAAGAAGAAGAAGAAGAGGAAGATGAAGAGGAAGAAGAGGAACGAGAAGGAGAGGGAAAAGAAAGAGAAGAAGGAGAAGAAGAAGAAGAAGAAGAAATAGGAGAAGAAGAAGATTAAGAATAAGAAGAAGCACAAGAATAACAAGGGAAGAAGAAGAAGAAGAAGAGCAAGAAGAAGAAGAAAAAGAAGAAGAATTAAAAGATGAAGAAGGAGAAGAAGGAGAAGAAGAAGTGGGAGAAGAAGAAGAAGAAGTAGAAGCGAAAGAAAAAGAAGAAGAAGAAGAAGAAGATAAAGGAGGAGGAGGAGAAGAAGAAGAAGAAGAAGAAAAAGAGGAAGGAGAAGAAGAAGAAGAAGAAGAAAAAGAAAAAGAAAAAGAGGATAAAGAAGAAGGAGATGAAGGAGAATAAGATGACAAAGAAGAAGAAGAAGAGCAAGAAGAAGAAGAAGAAGAATAGAAGGAAGAAGAAGAAGAAGAAAGAGGATGATAGAGAAAATAGAAAGAAGAACAAAAAAAAGAAGAAGAAAAAGAAGAAAAATAAGACAAAGAAGAAGGAGAAGAAGAAGAAGAAGAAGAAGAAGAAGAAGAAGAAAAGGTAGAAGCAGAAGAAGAAGATGATAATGATGAGGAAGAAGAAGAAGAAGAAGAAGACAAGGAAGAAGAAGATGATGAAGGTGAAGAAGAAAAAGCTAAAGAAGAAGAACAAGAACAAGAAGAAGAGAATTAAGAAGAAGAAGAAAAAGAAGAAGAAGAAGAATAAAAATAAGAAGAAGAAGGAGAAGAAGAAGAAGGAGGAGGAGCAGGAGTAGGGTTTTAAGGAGTGGATGAAGAAGAAAAATAAGATGTAGAGGAAGAAGAAGAGGAAGAAGAAGAAGAAAAATAATAAGAAGAAGAAGAATAAGTATAAGAAGAACAAGTAAAAGAAGATGTAGAAGATGAAGAATAAGAAGAACAAGAAGAAGAAGTAGATGATGATGAAAAAGAAGACACAGAAGAAGAAGAAGCAGAAGATGAAGAAGAAGAAGGAGAAGAAGAAGGAGAAGAATAAGAGGAAGAAGGAAAAGATGTTTAAGTAGGAGAAGAAGAAGAAGAAGAGGAAGAAGAAGAAGAATGAGAATAAGAAGAAGAAGAAGAAGAAGAAAAAGTTGAAGAACAAGAAGAAGAAGTAGATGATGATGAAAAAGAAGATGACGAAGAAGAAGAAGAAGTAGAAGATTAAGAAGAAGAAGAAGGAGAAGAAGAGGGAGAAGAATAAGAGGAATAAGGAGAAGAAGAAGTTTATGTAGGAGAATAAGAAGAAGAAGAAGTAAAGCAAGAAGAAGAAGAAAAAGAAAAAGTAGAAGAAGATGATTATGATGAAGGAGAACAAGACGCACTAGAAGAAGAAAAAGAATAAGAATAACAAGAAGAAGAAGGACAAGATGAAGAAGAATAGTAAGAGGAGGTCAATAAGAAAAAGTAAATAAATAATAATAATAATAACAAGAAAAAATAGTAAAAGAAGAAGTAGAAGAAGAAGTAGTAGTAGTAGTAGAAGAAGAAGAAGAAGAAGAGGAAGATGAAGAAGAAGAAGAATGAGAAGGAGAAGGAGAAGAAGGAGAAGAAAAAGAAGAAGAAATAGGAGAAGAAGAAGAAGAAAAATAAGAAGAAGAACAAGAATAAGAAGAGAAGAAGAAGAAGAAGAAGAAGAAGAAGAAGAAGAACAAGAACAAGAAAAAGAAGAAAAAGAAGAAGAAGAATTAAAAGATAATGAAGAAGAAGAAGAAGAGGAAGCAGAAGAAGAAGAAGATGAAGCGAAAGAAAAAGGAGAAGAAGAAGAAAAAGTTGAGGACGAAGAAGAAGGAGATGTAGGAGAAGAAGATGAAGAAGAAGAAGAAGAAGAAGAAGTAGAAGAAGAAGAAGAAGAAGAGGAGGAAGAAGAAGAAGAAAGCAAAGGATAAAAAAAGAAGAAAGAAGAACCAAAATAAGAAAAAGAAGAAGAAAAATGAAAAATAAGAGAAGGAAGAAGGAGAAGAAGAAGAAGAAGAAGAAAGAGGAGGAGGAGGAGGAGATGGAGGAGGAGGAGGAGGAGGAGGAGAAGAAGAAGAAGAAGAAGAATAGGTAGAAGTAGTAGAAGAAGAAGATGAAGAAGTAGAAGAAGAAGAAGAACAGGAAGAAGAAATAGATGATGAAGAAGAAGAAGAGGTGGAAGCAGATGAAAAATAAGAAGATAAGGAAGAAGAAGAAGAAGAAAATACGAAGAAGAAGAAGACATAAAGGAAGAAGAAGAAGAAGAAGAAGAAGAAGAAAAAGAAGTAGAAGAAGTAGAACAAGTAGAAGAAGAGGAAGAAGAAGAAGAAAAAAAAGTAATAGTAGTAGTAATAGTGCAAGAAGAAGAAAAAGAAGAAGAAGAAGAAGATGAAGAAGAAGAAGAGGAAGAAGAAGAAGAAGAAGTATAAGAAGAAGAAGAAGAAGAAGAATAAGGAGAAGAAGAAAAATAAGAAAAAGAAGTAATAGTAGTAGTAATAATGCAAGAAGAAGAAAAAGAAGAAGAAGAATAAGATGAAGAAGAAGAAGAGGAAGAAGAAGAAGTATAAGAAGATGAAGAAGAAGAAGAATAAAGAGAAGAAGAAGAATAAGAAAATGAAGTAGAAGAAAAAGAAGAAGAAGAAGAAGAAGAAGAAAAAGAAGAAGAAGAAGAGGAAGAAGAAGTAAGAGAAGAAGAAGACTAAGAAGAAGATGAAGAAGGAGAATAAGAAGAAAAAAAGAAGACAAAGAAGAAGAAGGAGAAGAAGAAGAAGAAGTAGAAGAAGCAGTAGTAGTAGTAGAAGAAGAAGAAGAGGAAGAAGAAGAAGAAGAAGAAGAAGAAAGAGAAGAAGGAGAAGAAGGAGAAGAATGAGAAGAAGGAGGAGAAGAAGAAGAAGAAGAAGAATAAGAAGAAGGAGAGAAAGGGGTAGAAGAAGAAGTAGTTGCTGAAGAAGAACAAGAAGAAGATGAAGAGGAAGAAGAAGAGGAAGAAGAAGAAGAAGAAGAAGAAGAAGGAGAAGGACGAGGAGGGGGAGGAGAAGGGGAAGATGAAGAAGAAAAAGATGTAGAGGAACAAGATGAAGAAGTAGAAGAAGATGATGAATAAGAAAAAGTAGAAGAAAAAGAAGAAGAGAAATAAGAAGAAGAAGATGAAGAAGAAGAAGAAGAAGAAGAAGAAAATGAAGAAGAAGAAGAAGAAAAAGAAGAAGAGGAAGATGATGAAGTAAAAGAAGAAGAAGAAGAAGAAGTAGATGATGATGAAGAAGAATAAGAAGAAGAAGGAGAAGAAGAGGAAGATGAAGAAGAGGAAGGAGAAGAAGTGGAAGAAGAAGAAGCTGAAGAAGGAGAAGAATAAGTAGAACAAGGAGAAGAAGAAGAAGAAGAATAAGAATAAGAAGAAGAAGAAGAAGAAGAAGAAAAAGTAAAGTGAGAAGAAGAAGAAGAAGAAGTAGAATAAGAATGAGAAGAAGAACAAGAATAAGAAGAAGAAGAACAAGAAGAGGAAAAAGAAGACGAAGAATTAAAAGATGATGATGAAGAAGAAGTAGACGAAGAAGAAGAAGAAGGAGAAGAAGAAGAAGCGGTAAAAGAAGAAGAAGAAGAAGACGAAGGAGGAGGAGGAGGAGGAGGAGGAGGCGAAGAAGAAGAAGAAGAAGAAGAACAAGAAGAAGAAGAAGAAGAAGTAGTTGAAGAAGAAGAAGAAGGAGAAGAAGAAGAAGAAGAAGAAGGAGAAGAAAAGGAGGAAGAAGAAGAAGAAAGAAGAACGAAAAAAAAGAAGAAGAAAACGAAGAAAAATAAGACAAAGAAGGAGGAGAAGAAGAAGAAGTAGGAGGAGGAGGAGGAGGAGGAGATGATGAAGAAGAAGAAGAAGAAGAAGATAAACAAGAAGAAGAAGAAGAAGAAGAAGAAGAGGAAGAAATAGATGATGATGAAGAAGAAGAAGAAGAAGTAGATGAAAAATAGGAAGATGAAGAAGAAGTCGAAGAAGAAGAGGAAATGATGATGAAAAAGAAGAAGAAGACATAAAGGAAGAAGAAGAAGAAGCCATAAAGGAAGAAGAAGAAAAAGAAGAAGTATAAGAATTACAAGAAGAGGAGGAAGATTAAGAAGAAGAAGAAGATGTAGTTATAGAGAAAGAAGAAGAAAAAGAAAAAGAAGAAGAAGATGTAGAAGAAGAAGAGGAAGAAGAGGGAGAAGAAGAAGAAGAGGGAGAAGAAGAAGAAGAAGAAGACAAAGAAGAAGAAAATGAAAAAGAAGAAAAGTAAGAAGAAGAAGAAGAATAACGAGGAGAAGAAGAGGAAGAAAAAGAAGAAGAAGAAGAAGAAGAAGAAGAAGAGGAAGAAGAAGAAGGAGAAGAAGGAGGAGAAGAAGAAGTAGAAGAAGAAGTTGAAGAAGATCAAGAAGAAGAAGGAGAAGTTGAAGAAGTAGTAGAAGAAGAAGAATTAGAAGAAGAAGGAGAAGAAGGAGAAGAAGGAGAAGAAGGGGAAGAAGCAAAAGGAGAAGAAGAAGAAGAAGATGAAGAAGAAGAATAAGAAGAAGAAAAAGGTGCAAAAGAACAAGTTGATGAAGAAGAACAAGAAGTAGAAGAAGAGAAAGAAGAAGAACAAGAAGAAGAACGACGAGGAGGGGGAGGGGGAGGAGAAGGGGAAGAAGAAGAAGAATAATAAATAGAGGAATAAGATTAAGAAGAAGTAGAAGAACATGATGACTAAGAAGAAGAATTAGGAGAACAAGAAGAAGAGAAAAAAGAAGAAGAAAATGAAGAAGAAGAAGAAGAAGAAAAAGAAGAACCAGAAAAAGAAGAAGATGAAGAAGATGAAGAAGAAGAAGAAGGAGTAGATGATGATGAAGAAGAATTGCAAGAAGAAAGAGAAGAAGAGGAAGATGAAGAAGAAGAAGGACAAGAAGTGGAAGAAGAAGAAGAAGTGGAAGAAGGACAAGAAGTAGAAGAAGGAGAAGAAGAAGAAGAAGAAGAAGAAGAAGAAGATGAAGATGATGAATAATAATAATAATAATAATAATAATAATAATAATAATAATAATAATAATAATAATAATAATAATAATAATAATAATAATAATAATAATAATAATAATAATAATAATAAGAGGAAGAAGAAGAAGAAGGAGAAGTAAAGTGAGAAGAAGAAGAAGAAGAAAAAGAAGAAGTTGAAGAAGAGGAAAAAGGAGAAGAAAAAGAAGAAGAAGAAGAAGAAGAAGAAGAAGAAGAAGAAGAAGAAGGAGAAGTTGAAGAAGAAGTAGTAGAAGAAGAAGATGAAGTAGAAGAAGAGGAAGAAGCAAAAAAAGAAGAAGATGAAGAAGAAGAAGAAGAAGAAGTACAAGAATAAGAATAACAATAAGAAGAAGATGAAGTAGTAGTAGTAGTAGTACTAGTAGTAGAAAAAGAAGAAGAAGAAGAAGAAGAAGAAGAAGAAGAAGAAAAATAATAATATGAAGAAGAAGAAGAAAAAGAGAAGAAGAACAAGAAGAAAAAGAAGAAGAAGAAGATCAAGAAGATGAAGTAGAAGAAGAAGAACAACAAGAAGAAGATGAAGAGCAAGATGAAGAAGAAGAAGAAGGAGAAGGAGAATATGAAGAAGAAGGAGAAGGAGAAGGAGAAGAAGAAGAAGAAATAGGAGAAGAAGATGAATAACAAGAAGCAGGAGGAAGAGAAGAAGAAGAAGAAGAAGAAGAAGCAGAAGAAGAAGAAGAAGAAGAAGAAGAAGAAGAAAAAGAAAAAGAAGAAGAAGAATGAGAAGAAGAAGAAGAAGAAGAAGAAGAAGGTGATGATGATGAATAAGAATTAGAAGGAGAAGAACACAAAGAAGAAGAAGAACACGAAGAGGAAGAAGAATAAATTTAAGAAGAAGAACAAGAGGAAGAAGAAGAGCAAGAAGAAGAAGAATAAAAAAAAGACCAAAATGACGAAGAAGAAGGAGGATGAGGAGTGTGAGGAGGAGGTAAAGAAAAAGAACAATAAAAAGAAGTAGAGGAAGAAGCCGAAGAAGAAGAAGAAGAAGAAGAAGAAGAAGATGAATAAGAAGAAGAAAGAGAAGAAGAAGAAGAAGAAGAAGAAAAACAAGAAAAAGAATTTGGTGAAGAAGATGAAGTAGAAGAAGAAGAAGTAGATGATGAAGAAGTAGAATAAGAAGAAGAACAAGAATAAGAAAAGGAAGATGAAGAGAGGAAGAAGAAGAAGATGAAAGAGTTTAAGAAGAGAAAGAATAAGTAGAAGAAGTAGAAGAAGGAGAAGAAGAAGAAAAAGAAGAAGAAGAAGAAGAAGAAGAAGAATAATAATAATAATAAGAAGAAGAAGAAGAGGAAGAAAAAGAAAAAAATGAAACAAAAGAAGTAGAAAAAGTAGAAGAAGATAAAGAAGTTGAATAAGAAAAAGAAGAAGAAGAAGTAGAAGATGAAGAAGACGAAGAGGAAGAAGGACAAGAAGAGGAAGAAGATGGAGGAGGGGGAGGAGAAGGAGGAGAAGAAGAATAATAATAAGAAGAAGAAAAAAAAGAAGCAGAAGAAGATGATGAAGCTGATGATGGAGATGAAGAAATACACGAAGAATTAGATGAAGAAGAAGAAGAAGAAGAAAAATAATAATAATAAGTTGAAGAAGAAAAAGGCGAAGAAGAAAAAGAAGAAAAAATGATGAAGAAGAAGAAGAAGAAGAAGAAGAAGAAGAAGACGAAGAAGAAGCAGAAGAAGAAGAAGAAGAAGAAGAAGAGGAAGATGAAGAAGAAGAAGAAGGAGAAGGAGAAATAGAAGAAGAAGACGAAGAAGAAGGAGAAGGAGAAGAAGAAGAGGAAGAAGAAATAGGAGAAGAAGAAGAAGAAGAAGAAGAAGAAGAAGAAGAAGGAGAAGAAGAAGAAGATGATGATGATGATGATGAAGAAGAAGAATTAGAATTAGAAGAAGAAGAAGAAGAAGAAGAAGAAGATGTTGAAAGAGGAGGAGAAGAAGAAGAAGAGCAAGTTGAAGAAGAAGAAGAAGAAGAATAAGGTGAAAGGGAAAAAGATGAGGAAGAAGAAGAAGAAGAAAAAGAAGAAGAAGAAGAAGAAGAAGAAGAAGAAGAAGTAGAAGTAGAAGAAGAAGAGAAAGAAGAAGACAGAGAGGAAATAACATGATAGAAAAAGGGGAAAGAAGAACAAAGAAGAAGAACAACAAGAAGAAGAAAATTAAGAAATAGAGGAAGTTGAAGAAGAAGAAGAAGAAGAACAAAAAGAAGAAGGTGGAAGAGAAAGAGGTGGAAGAGGAGTAGAAGGAGGAGGAGTAAAAGAAGAACAGGAAGAAATAGAAGCAGAATAACAAGAAGAAGAGAAGAAGAAGAAGAAGATTAGGAAGAAGAAAAAGAATAAGAAGTAGTAGAAGAAGAAGAAGTAGATGATGATGGAGAAGAATGAGAAGAAGAAGAAGAAGGAGAAGAAGCAGAAGATGAAGAAGAAGAAGGAGAAGAAGAAGGAGAAGAATAAAAGGAAGAAGGA
>JAIUJO010000137.1:157500-197500 GCA_023846275.1 Vanilla planifolia
AGAAGAAGCAAAAGAAGAAGAAGAAGAAGAAGAAGAAGAGGAAGGAGGAGGAGGAGGAGGAGAAGAAGAAGAAGAAGAAGAAGAAGAAGAAGAGGATGAAGAGGAAGAAGAAGAAGAAGAAAAAGAGGAAGAAGAAGAAGAAGAAGATGAAGGAGAAGGAGATGACGAAGAAGAAGAAGAAGAGCAAGAAAAAGAAGAAGAAGAAGAAGAAGAGATGGAAGAAGAAGAAGAAGAAGAAAGAGGATGATAGAAAAACAAGAAAGAAGAATAAAAAAAAGAAGAAGAAGAAAAAGAAGAAAAATAAGACAAAGAAGAAGGAGAAGACGAACGAGAAGAAGAAGAAGAATATGGAGAAGAAGAAGAAGAAGGAAACAAAAGGAAGAAGAAGAAGAAGAAGATGAAGAAGACAAGGAAGAAGAAGAAGATGAAGGTGAAGAGGAAAAAGCTAAAGGAGAAGAACAAGAAGAAGAAGAGAATGAAGAAGAAGAAGAAGAAGAAGAGGAAGGTGGAGGAGCAGTTGGAGGGTTTTAAGGAGGGGATGATGAAGAAGAATAAGAAGTAATGGAAGAAGAAGAGTAAGAAGAAGAAGAAAAATAAGAAGAAGAAGAGGAAGAATAAGAAGAACAAGAAAAAAAAGATGTTGAAGATGAAGAAGAAGAAGAAGAAAAAGAAGAAGTAAATGATGATGAAAAAAGAAGACGAAGAAGGAGAAGCAAAAGATGAAGAAGAAGAAGGAGAAGAATAAGAGGAAGATGGTGAAGAAGTTTAAGTAGGAGAACAAGAAGAAGAAGAAGAAGAATAGAAGAAGAAGAAGAAGAAGAAAAAGTAAAGCGAGAAGGAGAAGAAGAAGAAGAAGAATAATAAGAAGAAGAAGAAGAAGAAGAAAAAGTAAAGCGAGAAGAAGAAGAAGAAGAAGAAAAAGATGAAGAAGATGAAGATGATGATGATGAAGGAGAAGAAGATCGACAAGAAGAAGAATAAGAATTAGAATAAGAATAAAAAGAAGAAGTAGGAAAAGAAGAAGAAGAATAGGAAGAAGACAGCAAGAAGTAAAATAATAATAATAATAATACTAAGAAAAAATAGCAAAGAAGATGATGATTATTAAGAAGAAAAAGAAGAACAAGAACAAGAAGGAGAAGAAGAAGAAGAAGGAGAAGAAGTAGAAGAAAAAGAAGAAGAAGAAATAGGAGAAGAAGAAGAAGAAGAAGAAGAATAAGAATAACAAGAGAAGAAGAAGAAGAAGAAGAAGAAGAAAAAGAAAAATAAGCCAAAGAAGATGGAGAAGAAGGAGGAGAGGGAGGAGGAGGAGGAAGAGGAAGAGGAGGAAGAAGAGGAGGAGAAGAAGAAGAAGAACAAGAATAACATGAAGAAGTAGTAGAAGAGGAAGATGAGGAAGTAGTAGAAGAAGAAGAAGAGGAAGAAGAAATAGAAGAAGAAGAAGAAGATGATGATGAAAAATAAGAAGATGATGATGAAGAAGAAGAAGAAGAAGAAGAAAGGAGAAGAAGAAGAGGAAGACAGAGAGGAAGAAGAAGAAGAAGAAGAAGAAGAAGAAATAGAGGAAGAAGAAGAAGAAGAAGAAGAAGAAGAAGAAGAAGAAGAAGAAGAAGAAAAAGAAGAAGTAGAAGAAGTAGAAGAAGAGGAAGAAGAAGAAGAAGAAGTAGTAGTAGTAATAGTGGAAGAAGAAGAAAAAGAAGAAGAAGAAGTAGATGAAGAAGAAGAAGAAGAGGAAGAAGAAGGAAAGGGAGAAGAAGAAGAAGAAGAAAATGAAGTAGAAAATGATAAAGAAGAAGAGGAAGAAAAAGAAGAATGATAAAAAGAAGGAGGACAAGAAGAAGAAGAAGAAGGAGGAGGAGGAGGAGGAAGAAAGGGAGGAGAAGAAGAAGAACCAGAATAATAGGAAGAAGTAGTAGAAGAAGAAGATCAAGAAGTAGAAGAAGAGAAGAAGAGGAAGAAGAAGAAGATGATGAAAAATAAGATGATGATGAAGAAGAAGATGAAGAAGAAGAAGAAAGAAGAAGAAGAAGAAGAAGACATAGAGGAAGAAGAAGAAGAAGAAGAAGAAGAAGAAGAAAAACAAGAAGAAGTAGAAGAAGTAGAAGAAGAGGAGGAAGAAGAAGAAGAAGTAGTAATAGTGGAAGAAGAAGAAAAAAAGAAGAAGAAGAAGATGATGAAGAAGAAGAGGAAGAAGAAAGAGAGGGAGAAGAAGTAGTACTAGTAGTAATAATGGAAGAAGAAGAAGAAGAAGATGAAGAAGAAGATGAAGAAGAAGAAGAGGAAGAAGGAGAGGGAGATGAAGAAGAAAATGAAGTAGAAAATGACAAAGAAGAAGAGGAAGAAAAAGAAGAAGTATAAGAAGAAGAAGAAGGAGAAGAAGAAGAAGAAGAAGGAGAGGAGGAGGAGGAGGAGGAGGAGGAAGAAGAGGAGGAGAAGAAGAAGAAGAACCAGAATAATAGGAAGAAGTAGTAGAAGAAGAAGATGAAGAAGTAGAAAGAAGAAGAAGAATGAAGAAGAAATAGATGAAGAAGAAGAACATGATGAAAAATAAGATGACGATGAAGAAGAAGATGAAGAAGAAGAAAGAAGAAGAAGAAGAAGAAGATGAAAAACAAGAAGAAGTAAAAGAAGTAGAAGAAGAGGAAGAAGAAGAAGAAGAAGTAGTAGTAATAGTGGAAGAAGAAGAAAAAGAAGAAGAAGAAGAAGATGATGAAGAAGAAGAGGAAGAAGAAAGAGAGGGAGAAGAAGAAAAAGAAGAAAATGAAGAAGAAATTGACAAAGAAGAAGAGGAAGAAGAAGAAGAAGTATAAGAAGAAGAAGAAGAAGAATAAGGGAAGAAGAAGAAGAAAAAGAAAAAGAAGAAGCAGAAGAAGAAGAAGAAGAAGAAGAGAAGGAGAAGAGGAAGTAGAAGTAATAAAAAGAAGAAGACTGAGAAGAAGAAGGAGAAGAAGGAGAAGAAGAAGAAAAAAGGAATAAGAAGATAGAGAAGAAGAAGAAGAAGCAGGAGAAGAAGAAGAAGAAGTAGTAGTAGTAGTAGTTGTAGAAGAAGAAGAAAAAGAAGAAGAAGAAGAAAAAGAAGAAAAGAGGAGGAAGAAGAAGAAGAAGAAGGAGATGAAAGGGAAGAAGATGACGAAGAAGAAGAAGAAGAAGAAGAAGTAGAAGAAGAAGAAGAAGGAGAAGGGAAGGAAGAAGAAGAAAAAGAAAGAGGACGATAGAAAAGAAGAAGAAGAACAAAAGAACAACAAGAAGAAGAAAATGAAGAAAAATAAGGCAAAGTAGAAGGAGGAGAAGAAGAAGAAAAAGAAGAAGAAGAAGATGAAGAAGAAGAAGAAGAAGTTGAAAAAGAGGGAGAAGAAGTAGAAGAAGAAAAAGAAGAAGAAAACGACAAAGAAGAAAAGGAAGAAGAAGAAGAAGAATTATAGGAAGAAGAAGAAGAATAAGGAGAAGAAGAAGAAGAAAAGAAGAAGCCAAAGAAGAAGAAGAAGAAGAAGAAGAAGAAGAGGAAGAAGAAGCAGTAGAAGAAGATGACTAAGAAGAAGGAGAAGTAGGAAAAGAAGAAGAAAAAGTAGATGAAGAAGACGAAGAAAGAACAAGAAGAAGGAGGAGAAGAAGAAGTAGAAGTAGAAGAAGTAGTAGAAGAAGAAGAAGGAGAAGAAGAAGGAGAAGAAGGAGAAGAAGCAGAAGAAGGAGAAGAAGAAGATGATGAAGAAGAAGAAGAATAAGGAGAAGAATAAGGGGCAAAAGAAGAAGTTGATGAAGAAGAACAAGAAGAAGAAGTGAAAGAAGAAGAAGAAGAAGAAGGATGAGGAGGAGGAGGGGAAGGAGAAGGGGAAGAAGAAGAAGAATAAAAAATGGAGAAAAAGATGAAGAAGAAGTAGAAGAAGATGATGAATAAAAAGAAGGAGAAGAAGAAGAAGAGAAATAAAAAGATGAAGATGAAAAGGAAGAAGAAGAAGAACAAGTACAAGAACAAGAAAAAGAAGAAGATTAAGAAGATGAAGGAAAAGAACAAGAAGAAGAAGAAGAAGTAGATGATGTTGAAGAAGAATAGAAAGAAGTAGGAGAAGAAGAGGAAGATGATGAAGAAGAAGAAGGAGAAGTGGAGGAAGAAGAAGAAGTAGAAGAAGAAGAACAACAACAAGAAGAAGAAGTAGATGATGACAAATAAGAATAAGAAGAAGAAGAAGAAGAAGAAGAGATGAAGAAGAAGAAGAGGGAGAAGAAGTAGAAGAATAGGAGTAAGAAGGAGAAGAAGATGAAGAAGAAAATGTACAAGAATAAGAATAAGAACAAGAATGAGAAGAACTAGAAGTAAAAGAAGAGAAGAAGAAGAAGAGGAGGAGTAGAAGAACAAAAAATTACAACAATAAGAAGAAGAAAACAAATAATAATAAGAAGAAGAATAAGAAGAAGAAGAAGAAGAAAAAGATAAAGAAGAAGAAGAATGGGAAGAAGAAGAAGAAGAAGAAGAAGAACATGAATAAGAAGAAGAAGGAGAAGAAGAAAAAAAAGAAGAACATGGAGAGGAAGAAGAACAAGCTGAAGAAGAAGAGAATGAAGAAGAAGAAGAATAAAAATATGATGAAGAAAAGGAAGAAGAAGGAGGAGGAGGAGGTGGGGGAGAAGGAGGGGAAGAAGATGAATAATAAGAAGAAGTAGAGGAAGAAGATGAAGAAGAAGTAGAAGTAAATGAATAAGATGAAGAAGGAGAAGAAGAAGAAGAAGAAAAATAAGAAGAACAAGTAGAAGAAGAAGAAAAAGAAGAAGAAGAACAAGAAAAAGAAGAAGATGAAGAAGAAGAAGTAGAAGAAGAAGAAGAAGAGGAAGAAGTAGATGATGATGCAGAAGAAAAAGAAGAAGAAGAAGAATAAGAAGAGGAAGATACAGAAGAGGAAGAAGGAGAACAATAAGATGGAGTAGAAGTAGGAGAAGGAGAAGGAGAAGAAGAAGAAGAATAAGAAGAAGAAGAAGAAGAATAATAAGAAGAAAAAGAAGAAGAAGAGGAGGAAGAAAAAGAAGAAGAAAAAGATTTAGAAGAAGAGGAAAAAGTAGTAGAAGAAGAAGTAGAAGGAGGAGGAGGAGAAGAAGAAGAAGTAGAGGAGAAGGAGAGGAAGAAGAAGAAGTAGAAGAAGATGAAAAAGGAGAAGAAGAAGAAAAATAATAGTAAAAAGAAGAAGAAGAAAAAGGAGAGAAGAAGAAGAAAAATAATAGTAAAAAGAAGAAGAAGAGGAAGAAGAAGGAGAAGGAGAAGAGGAAGAAGAAGAAGGACAAGAAGAAAAGAAGTAGAAGGAGAAGGAGGAGGAGAAGAAGAAGAAGAAGAAGGACAAGAAGAAAAAGAAGTAGAAGGAGAAGGAGGAGGAGAAGAAGAAGAAGACGAAGAAGAAGAAGAAGAAAAAGAAGAAATAGGAGAATAATAGTAATAATAATTTTAACAATAATAATAATAATAAGAAGAAGTAGAAGAAGAAGAAGAAGATGACGAAGAAGAAGATTGAAGATGAATTAGAAGAAGAAGAAGATGACGAAGAAGAAGTTGAAGGAGGAGGAGCAGAAGAAGAAAAAGATGAAGAAGAAGATGATGAAGAAGAAAAAGGTGAAAGACAAAAACGTACAGAAGAAGATGAAGAAGAATAAGAAGAAGAAGAAGAGAAGGAAGAAGATGAAGAGGATAGAGGATGATAGAAAATGAAGAAAGAAGAACGAAGAAGAAGAAAAAATATAAGACAAAGAAGAAGGAGAAGGAGGAGAAGAAGAAGAGGAAGAAGAAGAATAAGAAGATAAGAAGATGAAGAAGAAGAAGAAGAAGAAGAAGAAGGAGGAGGAGGAGAAGAAGAAGAAGAAGAAGATGCAGAAAAAGAAAGAAGAAGAAGTAGATGAACAAGAAGATGAAGGAGAAAAAGAAGTGAAAGAAAGAGAGGAAGAAGAAGAAGAAGAAGAAGAAGTATAAGAATAAGAAAAAGAAGAAGTAAAGCAAGAAGAAGAAGAAGAAGTTGAAGTAGAAGTAGAAGTAGTAAAGAAGAAGAAGAAGAAGAAGAGGAAGAAGTAGTAGAAGAAGAATTAGAAGAATAAGAAAAAGAATAACAAGAAGAAGAAGAAGAGGAAGAAGAAGAAGGAGAAGTAGAAGTTGATGAAGAAGACGAAGAAGAAGAGGAAGAAAAAGAAGAAGTTAGAGAAGAAGAAGAAAGAAGGACGAATTAGGAGAAGAAAAAAGTAGTAGTTGTAGTAGTGGTAGTAGTAGTAGTAGAAGAGGAAGAAGAAGAAGAAGAAGAAGAACAAGAAGAAGAAGAAGAAGAGAAGAAGGTGAAGAAGGAAATAAAGAAGAAGAAGAAGAAGAAGATGAAGGTGAAGAAGGAAATAAAGAAGAAGAAGAAGAAAATTAAGAAGAAGAAGAAGAAGAAGCAAAAGAAGAAGAAAAAGAAGAGAAGAAGAAGAAGAAGAAGAAGAAGAAGAAGAAAAGAAGAAGAAGAAGAAGAAGATGATGAAGAAGAAGAAGAAGATGAAGAACAAGAAGTGGAAGAAGTAGAAGAAGAAGAAGATGATGAAGAAGAAGAAGGAGAAGAATAAGATGAAGTAGAAGAAGGAGAAGAACAAGAAGAAAAGGAAGATGAAGTAGAAGAAGGACAAGAAGAACAAGAAGAAGGAGAAGAAGGAGGAGGAGGAGAAGAAGAATAAGGAGAAGAAGAAGTAGTAGTAGTAGAAGAAGAAGAAGAAGAAGTTGAAGATGAAGAAGAAGAAGAAGAAAAAGAAGAGAAGAAGAGTAGTAGTAGAAGAAGAAGAAGAAGAGGAAGATGAAGAAGAAGAAGTAGTGGTAGTAAAGGAAGAAGAAGAAGAATTAGAAAAAGAAGAAGAAAATGATGAAGAAGAAGAGGAAGAAGAAGAAGAAGAAGAAGAAGTAGAGGAGGAAGAAGAAAAAGAATAGTAATGAGAAGAACTAGAAGAAGAAGAAGATGAACAAGTAGAAGAAGAAGTAGAAGAGGAATAAGAAAAAGAAAATGAAGAAGAAGGAGAAGAAGTAGAACAAGAGGAAGAAGAAGATGCAAAAGAAAGAAGACAAAAAAGAAAGAGAAGAAGGAGAAGAAGTAAGAAAGAAGAAGAATAAAGAGAAGAAGAAGAAGAAGAAGGAGGAGGAGAAGAAGAAGAAGAAGAAGATAAAGGAGTAGAAGAAGAAGCATAAGAGGATGAAGAAAAAGATTAAGAAGAAGACAAAGAAGAATAAGAACAAGTTGAAAAAGAAGAAGAACAAAAAGGCAAAGAAGAGGAGGAAGAAGAAGAAGAAGAAGAAGAATAAAAATAAGGTGAATATGAAGAAGAAGACGGAGAAGGAGGAGGGGGCGGAGGTAGGGGAGGAGGAGAGGAAGAAGAAGAACTAAAAGAAGAAGTAGAGGAAGAAGAAGAAATTGAAGAATAAGAAGCAGAAGAAGATGAAGAAGAAAATAAGAGAAAGAAGTAGAAGAAGAAGAAAAAGTAGAAGATGAAAAAGAACAAGAAGAAAATAAAGAAGATGATTAAGAAGAAGAAGAAAGAGAAGTAGAAGAAGTAGATGATGATGAAGAAAAAGAAGAAGAAGAAGAAGAAGAAGAAGAAGAGGAAAAAGAATGGCAAGATGAAGAAGAAGCGGGAGAAGAAGAAGGAGAAGAAGAGGAGGAAGAGGGAGAAGAAGTAGAGGAAGAAGTTGAAGAAGGATAAGAAGAAGAATAATAATAATAATAATAATAAGAAGAAAAATAATAAGCAGTAGAAGAAGAAGAAGAAGAATTAAAGCAAGAAGAAGAAGAAAAAGAAGAAGAAGTAGAAGAAGAACAATAACAAAAAGAAGAAGAAGAAGAATAATTAAAGCAAGAAGAAGAAGAAAAAGAAGAAGAAGTAGAAGAAGAACAATAACAAAAAGAAGAAGAAGAAGAAAAAGAAGAAGTAGAAGAAGAGGAAGAATAAGTAGAAGAAGATGATGGAGAAGAAGTAGAAGAAGAGGAAGAATAAGAAGAAGAAGAAGAAGAAGAAGAAGAAGAAGAAGAAGAAGATGGAGGAGGAGGAAGAGGAGGAGAAGAAGTAGAAGAATAAAAAGAAGAAAAAGATGTAGAAGAAGAAGAAGATGATGAAGGAGGAGGAGAAGTACAAGAAGAAGTATAAGAATAAGAAGAAGACAAACATGAAGAAGCAGAATAAGAAGAAGGAGAAGAAGAAGAAAAATGATAATTAGTAGAAGAAGAAGAAAAAGGAGTAGAAGAACAAGAATAAGAAGAAGAAGAAGATGAAGAAGAAGACGAAGAAGAAGTAGCAGAAGGAGAAGAAGAAGAAGAAGATGATGATGATGATTATGATGGTGAAGAAGAAGAAGAAGTATAAGGAGAAGAAGAAGAATAAGAAAAAGAAGATGATGGAGGAGAAAAAGAAGAAGAAATAATATAAGAAGAAATATAAGAATAATAAGAAGAGGAATAATAATAATAATAATAAGAAGAAGATCAATGAGAATAAGAAGTATTAGAAGAAGAAGAAGAATAAGAAGAAGAATATGTAGAGTAAGAAGAAAATAAAGAAGAAGAAAGAAGAAGAAGAAGAAGAAGAAGAAGAAGAAGAAGAAGAAAAAGAAGAAGAAGAAGAAGAAGAATAAGGGGGAGGAGGACGAGGAGGAGAAGAAGATGAATAATAATAATAATGAGAAGAAGAAGAAGAAGAATAAGAAGAAGGAGAAGAAGAAGAAGAAGAAGAAGAAGAAGAAGAAGAAGAAGAAGAGGAAGAAGAAGATGATGATGAAGAAGAAGAAGAAGAAGAGGAAGATGATGAAGAAGAAGGACAAGGAGAAGAAGTAGAAGAATAAGAAGAGGGAGAACAAGAAGTAAAAGAAGTAGAAGAAGGGGAAGAAGAAGATGAAGAAGAAGTAGTTGTAGAAGAAGAAGAATAAAAATAAACCAAGTAGAAGAAGAAGAAGAAGAAGTAGAAGTAGCGAAAGAAAAAGATGGAGAAGATGAAGGAGAAGGAGGAGAAGAACCAGAAAAAGAAGTAGAATAAAAAGTGGTGGAAGAAGAAGAAGAACGAGATGATGGAGAAGAAGTTGACGAAGAAGTAGAAGAAGAACTTGAAGAAGAAGAAGAAGAAGAAGAAGAAGAAGAAGAAGAACTAGAAGAAGAAGAAGAAGAAGAAGAAGAAGAAGAAGAAGAAGAGTAATAATAATAATTAGAAGAAGAAGAAGAAGAAGAAGATGATAATGAAGAAGAAGTGGAAGAAGAAGCAGAAGGAGAAGAACAAGTAGAAGAAGAAAAAGGAGTAGAAGAGCAGGAAGAACAGGAAGAAGATGAGGAAGAAGAGGAAGACTAAGAAGAAGAAGAAGAGGTAGAAGAAGAAGAAGAAGAAGAGGATGATGAAGAAGACGAAGAAGTTCAAGAAAGAGAGGAAGAAGAAGAAAAAGAATAAGTGGAAGAAGAAGAAGAGGTTGAAGAAGAGGGAGAACAAGAAGTAAAAGAAGTAGAAGAAGAAAGCGAAGAAGAATATGAAGAAGAAGTAGTAGTAGAAGAAGAAGAATAAAAATAAAACAAGTAGAAGAAGAAGAAGAAGAAGAATTAGAAGAAGCGAAAGAAAAAGAAGAAGAAGATGAAGGAGAAGTAGGAGAAGAAGAACAAGAAAAAGAAGAAGTAGAATAAAAAGTGGTGGAAGAAGAAGAAGAACGAGATGATGGAGAAGAAGTTGACGAAGAAGAAGAAGAAGATGAATAAGAAGGAGAAGAAGAAGAGAAAGAAGAAGAAGAAGAAGTAAGAGAATGATAGAAAAAGAAGAAAGAAGAACAAAGAAGAAGAAGAAGAAGAAGAAGAAGAAAAATAAGACAAAGAAGAAGTAGAAGAAGAAGAAGAAGAAGAAGGAGGAGGAGGAGGAGGAGGAGGAGGAGGAGGAGGAGGTGCAGGAGAAGAAGAAGAAGATGGGCAAGAAGAAGAAGATGATGATGAAGAAGAAGAAGAAGAATAAGAGGAAGAAGAAATAGATGTTGCTGAAGAAGAAGAAGAAGAAGTAGATGAAAAATAAGAAGACGTACAAGGAGAAGAAAAAGAAGAAAAGAAGAAGAAGAAGAAGAAGAAGACGTAGAAGAAGAAGAAGAAGGAGAAGAAGAAAAATAAGAAAAAGAAGTAGTAGAAACTGAATAGTAATAATAATAACAAAAATTATAGCAATATTAATAATAATAATGATAAGAAAAGAAGAACATGAAGTAAAACTCGATGAAGAAAAAGAAGAGGAAGGAGAGGAAGAAGAACGAGAGGAAAGAGAGGATGATGATGAAGAAGGAGAAGAAGAAGAATGAGAAGAAGAAGAAAGGAAGAACACAAAGAAGAAGACATAGTAAGAAGAAGAAGAAGAAGAAGAAGAAGTAGAAGAAGAGGAAAAAGTAGAAGTAGAAGTAGAAGAAGTAGAAGAAGAAGAAGAAGAAGAAGAAGAAGATTTACAAGAAGTAGAAGCAGAAGAAGTGCAAGAAGAAGAAGCTAAAGAGGAATAATAATAATAATAATAATAATAATAGTAATCATAATAATTATAATAACAATAATAAAAGAAGAAGAAGTGGAAGAATCTGAAGAAGAAAAAGATGGAGGAGAAGAAATAGAATATGAAGAAGAAAAATTAGAAGTAGAAGGAGGAGAAGAAGAAGAAGACATGGAAAGAGAAAAAAATGAAGAAGAAGAAGAGGAAGAAAAATAAGAATAAGAAAGAAGAAGAAAAAGAAGTAGATGAAGAGGAAGAAGAGGAAGAAGAAGAAGAATAAGATGAAGAAGAAGAGGAGGACGAAGAAGAGGAGGAAGAAGAAGAGAAGAAGAAGAAGAAGAAGAAGAAGAAGAAGAAGTAGAAGAAGATGTAGAAGAAGAGGAAGACGAAGGTAAAGATGTGAAAGGAGAAGATGATGATGAAAAAGAAGAAGAAGAAGTAGAAAAAGAAGTAGTAGTAGTAGTAGTGGAAGAAGAAGAGAAGAAAAAGAAGAAGACAAAGAAGGAGAAGTAGAAGAAAGAGAAGAAGATGAAAAATAAGGTGTAGTAGAAGAAGTAGTAAGAGAAGAATAAAAGGAAGAAGAAGAAGAAGAAGAATAAGAAGAAGTGCCAGAAGAAGAAGACGAAGAAGAAGAGGCTGAAGAAGAAGAAGAAGAAGAGGAGGAAGTAGAACAAGAAGAGGAAGAAGAAGGGGAAGAAGAGGAAGATGAAGATGAAGAAGAAGGAGGAGAAGAAGATGTAGAAGGGGTGAAAGAAGAAGAAGAAAAAAAAGTAGATGAAGTAGTAGAAGAAGAAGCTGAAGAAGAAGAAGAAAAGAAGAAGAAAAAGAGGAAGAAAAAGAAGAAGTAAAGGAAGAAGAAGAAGAAGTAGAAAAAGAATTAGTAGAAGAAGAAGTGGAAGAAGAAGAAGTAAAAGTCAGTTTTACAAGTGGCACATCGGCCCGGCACACCGGCACACCAAGCTTAGTAGCTTTTTACAAAAACACTCAAAAGTAATTTTACAAGAGTGGAGGTAAGAAAAGAGAGCAGAGTGGAGATAGAAAGCAGAAAGGAGAAAGAAAGAAAGCTGGAATTCTTCTGTTGCCTTTGCTCTGGAGAGTGTCTAAATTTATAGACCAGGCTTGCTTCAGTTGGAAGCAAAAGAAAGGACCATTTCCTGTAGATATTGCTTCTGATAATTACTCAGCACTGTTGCATTTAATGTTCATCGTACCCTGTTAACTGTTCACTGTTCAGTGTACCCTGTTCACTGTAGATCGTACACTGTTACTGTTTACTGTAGATCGTACTTCATTTATTGGTCTTTGCTGTAGCTGGAAAAATTTTTTTGAATGCTTCTTAAGGTGTTGAAAAGTGTTTGTAAAGTGATTTTTATGGTCCCACCATACTTCAATCTTTGAGGGCCAAAGCTTCGATTGTTTCTTCATCCAATTCATTGTTTTCTGAATTGTATTCCATGCGAGTAGCAAAGAATTCTTCTTTAGCTGCTTGTCCTATTTTTCCAAATTTAATATTTCTCAGAAACATTGGTATTTTCTGTCCTTTCTAAGCTAAATCTTCAGCCTCGTTGGCTAAAGTGTTTAGAAAATAGACTATTTTCCCACAATGAATTTGTTTGGCTAGATATTTAGAATTGAAATCTAGCTTCTAAAAAAAGTCTGTAGCAGCATACCATAGAGCTTCTTCTTCATTGAATAAGCTTGGTTTGAATTCTTCAAGTATTGGTGGAGTACTTGATTGTTTTACAAGCATCCATAACTGAATTGAAGAGTATAAAATTGATATACTCTCGTTCTTCCCAGATAGTCCATCTGCGAAAAACAAAAATTGTTGAGAATTTGGTAAAGATTCAGGCTATTCTTGCAAATGTCTGGAATAAAGCCTGTATAATCTTCGGGCTGTCTAGTATTAATATAGACTTCATGTACTAGTCCTTTGCTAAGATGGACTTGGTATTTGGGAATCTCGTTGAAGCAAGCTATTATTCTAGGCCTTTCAACAGTAGAATAAAAAATTTCTTGATTGAGGAACAACTGCTTTAATGTTTGTTTCCTCAAGTTGCTTAAAGAATAAAAACAACTTTTCTTCGTCCAAAAACTTTTGCTGATATAGCTGAAGCATTTCCTGAACAGTAACTTCAACCTCTAATTTTCTTGTTCTTCAGTCTTTATATTGAACAGATAAAATAAGGATAAGAAATCCTTAATACGAAAATGAATCAGATCAGAAGTATGGCTGTTAGCAAATAGTTCTAAGAGGGATTCAATTGACGAAAGTTGTTGTTCGAATTTTGCAAAGAGGAAGACATAGTTGTTGTAGATCTGGACAATAATAATTCTAGGTCTTCTTGTAGTTTTCTTCTTGATTGGTCTGTTGGACCATTGTTTGCTTCAAGCTTAAGTAACCTTTCTCAATTTGTGTTAGCCAATAATTTGCTGATCACCAATCATTGGCTTGTAAAGCATGGAAGCATCCATTTATTTTCTCAAAGAAAGTTGGATCTGATTCTTTGAGAGCTTTGTTATACCATTCTTTTGCCATTGTAGAGGCAAACGTCTTTCCCTTTTTGAGAGTGCCATAAGAACTGATTTTCTGTTTAATCAAAACTTTAGCTGGTTGAGCTTGATCTTTCCCTTGTTGGGCTTGGGCTTTTAAATCAACCTTTTGGGTTTTTTATGCCTGTTGGGCATGAGAAGTTTCTGCCTTTTGGTTTTGGGCCGATGTCTCTTCTTCTGCCTTTTGGGCCTTTGCTTTCTTAGGGAGAATTTTAGTAAATTCTCCTGCTCTTTTCATTTTTTCTACAAAGTCTTTGAGAAATTTAAGATCTTTTCGTTCATGGTCTGCTAAGAAAATCAACAACAATGTTAGTAAAACCAGGAATATATTTAACATTGTAAGAAAATATTTCAAGGTATAAAGCAAGATGTATGCGTCGAAGATTTCTTCTGGATTATTTATAGTCTTTTTTGTAAAAATTGGGCAACAGATTTATCGTCAGTTTCTATAGTAAATACTCTATGGAGTAAATATATTTTAAGGCTTTTAATGGCTAATTTTATAGCCAATAATTCTTTATCATAAGTAGCATATTTACTTTGGGGTTTTGTAAATTTTCCCGAAGTATATGCTACAATCTCATTTGTATTTGTTACTAAGACTCCAGACCAGAATAAATCTGAGGCATCTGTTTGTAATATAATTTGTTCATCTTCTGTTGGAAAATAAAGAATTTGCTTTTTTGTAACAAATTCTTTAATTTGTTTAATTTCTTTTTGTTCTTCTAAACTCAAAGAAATAGGGATTTTATTTGTATTCCAACGACGAGGTTGTTCGCCATTAATCATTTTGTATTTGGCTTGTTTGGTTGCCAATTTGTTTTGTAAGGGTTTACTTTTGGAAGAAAGTTTAGGTATAAACTTTCATCCATAGTTTAAGAGTCCTAAAAAACATTGCAGCTGTTTTAAACTGGTAAAGTTTTCGGGAAACTCTTTAACTTTTATATATATATGGTCTTGTAATTGTACTTGACCATTTTTTATTTTTTTTCCTAGAAAATCTATTTCAGTTTTGAATAATTCTATTTTCTTTGGACTCAAAATAATACCATGGTTTAGCATTATTTTGATAACATGTAAAAGGTGATGTTTATGTTCTTCCTCTGTTTGAGAAAAAACAAGTATATCGTCTATGTAAGCGACGACATAAGGTAAATGATCAAAAATAGAATTAATCTATTTCTGGAATATTTGTGGTGCATTTTTTAATCCAAATGGCATAACTAACCACTCAAAATGCCCTTGTGGACAGCTAAAAGCTGTTAATTCTATTGATGTTTGGTTTGCAAGTTTGATTTGCCAAAATCCTTATTTGGCATCAAATTTGTTGTAGTATTTAGCACCTTGGATTTTTTTGATTAGGTGCTCAGCAGTTGGTATAAAATAACCATCAAATTTTGTGCAAGAGTTTAACTTGCGATAATTGATGACCATTTGGGCCTTACCACGTTTTATTTCTGCATGATTTTGTACTATAAATACTGGAGAAGAATGTGAGCTGTGGCTCTTTTGTATTAATTTTAAATTTAACAGTTCCTGTATTTGACTGTTAAATTCTTGTTTGTCTATTGGAGATACCATTATACTATTGACTCGTATATTGGTATTCTGGTATTGTTCTAAGAGTTCGATAGAACAATAGCGAGGAGATTTGTCAAACCATTTTAGAGGGTTATTGGAACATAAAGGTTCTAAGAGTTTGTGAACGGTTTCCTCAAAAGAGGTTGCATTTGGGAGGTTATATGTATAGATTGGAAGAATTGGAGGATTTTTATCGATGAAGGTATTGGTATCGATGAGAGTGGTTTTGTGTTTTTCACCACGTTGGGCTGCAGAAAAATAAGGGGCTATGCAGGCAGGAAGATGGATACGAAGAATAATGTGTCCATCAAAGTGAAAGAAATGGGTATTAAAAGGAGTAAAAAGGCGAAGATTGTCATGCCCAAGCAAACAATCAATATTGAAGTCTAATGGTAATAATGCAAAGTTAAAGGTATAAGTATGAGGGTTGTTGTAAATATCCGGTATAGAGATGTTGAGATTAGCTACTTTATTTGGTAGAGGCCATTTCCCTCTTTGTTTGGCGCATTGGGGATGGGCGGATGTCGAGATTTTTGGAAGATAATTGGCTGGGGGTCCTTCCGCTGAGTTGTTGGCCCACTTTCATCAACGTGCACACCTTCTGGCCTGCCAGCATCGCCGAATGTCTCCTACCCGACAGGAATTGGAATTGGGATTTTATCAGCACTTGGGCAGATGGGGAGCTTCAGGACCGCATCTCGCATCTTCCGAGAGCCTTGAGGTCCTCACAGGATGTATTGCTTCTCTCCCTCACTAAGAAGCCCCGGGCGGCCAGCAGCAAGATTTACTCGAGCATCGTCTGCAATGCTCGAAAGGTAGGAAATTACAGTAGGCCCTTGGAGGAATTTCGTGGCATCTGGAAGCTTAGGGTCACTCCCAGGGTCTGCGTATTTATGTGGAGGCTCGTCGGTGACGACCTTCTGTCGGCGGTGTGGCTGACCAGTAACAGGCTTTGCAATTCTCTCACCTACCAGCAGGGCTGCGAGGAAGACGAGTCTTTGCAGCACGTCTTCTGGCGCTGCTCGAAAGCCCAAGAAATTTGGGCTGACCGCACTGTTCGGGCAACGTTGACCTGCTTGGACCAGCATTCCAGGTTTGACCCAGTCTACCGACACCAATTTAATGTTCATTGATCGGGTCCTCCGGTTTATTGGATCTCCTGCTGCTCGCCAGGGTGCCGGGCAATTGGTTGCGGCCACCATTGCGACTACGCTGTACTATATTTGGTCGAGGAGGAATGCAGCTAGACACAACACCATGATGCATCTCCCGGGTTCTACTATTCGGACCATCTTACTTGAGGTTCACTCGTCTCTCAACCGACATCTCTCTCTCTCCTCCCTGTCCTGCAGGAACCCTGGCAAGTCCACGGACTTGCTTGTTATGTATAATTGGATTCCCCCCTACAGGTTGGATCAGAGTGAATTGCGATGTGGCGGTTGGTGATTGGGTGGCCGGGTTGGGGGTGGTTATGAGGGATTGCATGGGTAGACCTCTCCTAGTGGCTGGTAGACGGATGTTGTCTCAGGTTATTGACATGATGGAGACCCAGGCTTTGCTTATGGTGCTTGACATGATCAGGGACCTTCTTCCCCTGTACTGGGCTGTGGAGCTCCAATCTGAGTCTATGATGGCCATTCAGGAGGTACGCAAATTGATGTCTTTAACCCCGAGATCGGGTGTCTTTGCTGCTACCATCCAGTACGCTTTATGTCTTGAGGCCGTTCGCTTCTTACACATTCTCAGAGACGGCAACAAGCCAGCTGATTGGGCTGCTCGGGCTGCGTGCTCTAACGATTTCGTCTGGGGCCTTGAGGATCCTATTCCTGAGCCCTTGCTTGATCTCATGTTATCTGATTTCACTTTCGATCCCCCTTGAGGGTCCTTTTGTAATTTGGCATTTGCCTTGATATAATGATATTATATCCTCTTCAAAAAAAAAAATAGAGATTAGCTACTTTATGGGTAACAGGGACTTGTTTTCCCATAAAATCGGTTAGTGTTGTTTTGGTTTCTAAAGGAAGCCAAAATTGCTTAGGAATAAAAATTTGTTGAAGTAAACTGGCTTCAACACCAGTGTCTACTAAAGCATGAAGTGTCACATCCTCATAATTAGAAAGATGTATAGTAATAGGAAGATATATATGTAATTGAGCTTTCTTCTTTAAATCCATTTAAGGAGGAGTAATAGATTTTTTATTTTCAAGAAGTCACAAGGTACGACCTTCAACTGGATCTTGTACCAGAATATGAAAGCTTGGTCTTGCTTCCAGAGGTTCAGTTGTTTCTCCTTCTTCATAATGTCTTGGAAGACTTATCGAAGAAGAGATATGATTGATAGGATTTTTTGTAATGGTAGAAATTGTGTTGCCAGAAGCAATAAAATATTCTACTGGTATTTGAACTTTTGGTTTGAAGGTTTTTACAAAAAGTTGGATATCATTATCTAGCTTAAGATGTCGAATGTCCACGACCTTTGGTTGGATTGTTTTTCCAATCCCAACATTGAATAATTTTACAAAATTGTTTGGGGTGATGGATCTAAATGTGGAAGTATAATTTAGAGCAATGCATTGTTCCCATTGTATACCTAAGATTTTTGATCCAGGTAGTAATTGTATTCCTTTTAGGCTTATTGATAATGTACAAGTCTTTTCAACATTTTGGTCATCTAGACTTATACAAAAATCAGGGTGAATATTTATTCCAAATAATCTATTAGCAAGATTGGATTTGGCTCCTCCAATTATGCTACTAAGTGGTTTATTAGTGCTTCATTCGTCCATACAAACGATCATTATTGGTGTATCTATTCCACTACGAAATAGAGCAGTTATTTTTAATTGGATCATACCTATGTGTAGGTATTTTATTTTTGGGTATTTTCTTTTCAGCTTTTCTATTTTGCTTTTGTTAAGAAGACTGATGGATCTTAAATCATCATCTCTTTTTAATTCTATATTTCCTTGCATATGCTCAAAAATATAAGTGTGTTTATTGAGAAAGCGAGATTTAAAAGAAGGGGCTTTATAAATCTCATTCTTTTCTCCATGAGGTATTGCCACTTTTAGTTTTTCTAAGTCTTCATCCGTGATTTCAAATTGTTCTCCTACACTATCATGTAGGTCTATGGTATTTACTTCCTCAGATGTAAGTGTATTCATATTGACCCGAAATTCTCTATATTTTTTGGAATTCTCTGAATCATCTGTGGCTGTTTCAGATGTGATGATGGGAAAATCTTCATATTTATGGATAACTAGTGTTCCGAAAGCATCGTTTGGTCTGATTAAATAATCCCAATCTTCTAGACTGGTATTTTTAATCAAGATTGTTGGTGCTTGATATGTCATGGGTTCAATTATCCCATAAGTGATGAAGATATTTTCCTTGGCATGATATGGGATATTATGTAGTATCCCATAGTATCCTAATGGTATTAAAATGATTAGATCTAATGTTATCTCTGTAATTCGATAACGCTTAAGTCTAAGCATTTTTCCCATGTAGATTGTGATACCAGTTTTACAGCGGCATGCTCTGATACAAGTTTTTTTTTATGAAATAAACTTTATGTTTGCTCCTTATATTATGTTTGAGTAAACTTTTGTTTATGTTTTCTTATTAAAAGATATTTTTGTACAATGAGTTAGTTTGTTTTAAGATTCTTCTTCTTTTTTTTATTATCTTTCTTTATGCTATGGAGTAGGAAACGAACCACAGCTGTGCTCCTATTTTATGTAGCAGTCTACTAGGGATGGTGGTCTTTGTAAGAATCCCTAACTTCCCCTAGAAAGCCACGGGAATCTTGCGGTTTGGAAGGGTAGATGTAGCCGTAAAATAGTGGGTGAAAACAGAAATATAAAACAAAAGAAGAACAAGCCTCTTAAAAAATCAAAACTCATCTTACAAACTTATCTAATAATAAGAAAACATAAACATCTACTCAAAATAAAAACATATTGATTCCTGATAACACTTACAAGTGTCATATTACTGAAAACATCCAGAATTATGAACATATAATCCACATTCCAACCACAGTTGGAAATGACCCTACCAAAGTAGGAATACTGAATTTCATCGTTGATCTATTAAAGGAGATCAAAGATAAAATTCAGAATATAACACATAAATATAATAATAAATCTAAGTTCTATTATGTTGGAACAAAACTAACCAAATAATAATTGTTAAATTAAAATCCACTGATTTTATTATGGATTTACAAAAATTAGATAAATCCTTTTTAGAACTTCAACAAAAAGAACTCACTGGAGAAATTACTAGTGAAAAACTTTATAACTTCCATGAAAAAAATCATGAAGTTATAGATTTTTATAGAAACAAATCAGAAAATGATTATAACATTAGGATGGAAAGAGGAGAAAGTTGTAGAAGTGCTCTCTATCTCCCTGGTCCTCATGGTTATAGTCCACAAACACCTTCACCCGAAGTTAACATGTAAGAATCTCAAGGAGATAATATGGAATAAGTTCATACTACTCCTTCATAGTCATCCATGTTAAATTATGGTAAACTCTCAGATTGGCGTACATACCATAAAAATAAAAATCGTCACTTAGAAGAAAAGAGAGACTCCTCTACGTGGGGACTCACTTTAAATATAGATGCTATACCATATAAAAGAGTTAAAGACTATTGTATAGAATGGACTCAAAAAATAAAAGGAACTATATTTATGCTCCCTCCTGCTATGAATGTTTCAGAATATATACAATTCGCTACATCATACTGGGAAGGAAATGCTCTATCTTGGTTAATAAATTTCGAAAGAAATAATAAAGACGAATGCCAAAAAATCTTACAACAAACAGATAAACAAACTGTAATAGAAATGCTGGTTTCACTACTAGTTGCTGATTTTATTGGATCAGAATGGAGTGAAAACCTAAACTATGAAGAAAAACTTCTTAAAATGAAATTATGTGACATATGTATGTTAGATGAATTTGTTTCTACATACATAGGATATATTTATCATCTAAATGAAACTCCTCAACAAGAGTTTTGGACACAAGGGTTTTTTTTTAAAATACCCTTTCCTTGGAACAATATAATATCTACAAAATACCAAGAGTTGTTGACATCTAGAGGAACTCTTAGACAACACAACATAGGAATGCTTAGAAGAGCATGTGTAGAATCTATGGAAAAGATCTGCGAAAATACTTCTGCTCAAAAGAAAATGAGTAGAAACTTAAAATCTTCTAGAATGGGTTACAACTGTTGCTCAAAATTCTCAGAAGATTTAAATTATATTTATGGTTGTCCACCTGTTTATGACTGGAGGACATATGCTTTTAAACCCTAGAAAAAGAAACAAAATCCAAGATATAAAATTTCTAAAAGAAAATGGAAACCCGAATTTAGAAAAGAACAAAGGTTTAGGAAAAAGAAGTTTGTCAAAAAATATAATAAAAAGAAAGGTAAAAAATATTGTAGATGTTTTAAATGTAACAAAGAGGGACATTATGCAAATGAATGCCCAGTTAACATCAAAAGAGTTATTATTCCTAATATAGAGGAATACTCCATCAACATTGGAATAATTGATGAAATTTCTGATGACAATTCTGTCTATGAAATTATATCTTATTACGACTCCACAGAGTCTGAATCTGAACAACCTTCAGATAAACCATTAAAAGATTTTGACAAACTAAAAATCAATATGATTACAATAAACAAAACATTGACACAAATAAAGGTTATTCCTTTATTACCGTCTCTAAAACTTCCCAAAAAGGAAAAAATATCCTTACCAGGATATACAATCTACATGGGAAAAATGCTTAGACTTAAGCGTTATCGAACTACAGAGATAACATTAGATCTAATCATTTTAATACCATTTGGATACTATGGGATACTACATAATATCCCATATCATGCCAAGGAAAATATCTTCATCACTTATGGGATAATTGAACCCATGACATATCAAGCACCAACAATCTTGATTAAAAATACCAGTCTAGAAGATTGGGATTATTTAATCAGACCAAACGATGCTTTCGGAACACTAGTTATCCATAAATATGAAGATTTTCCCATCATCACATCTGAAATAGCAACAGATGATTCAGAGAATTCCGAAAAATATCGAGAATTTCGGGTCAATATGAATACACTTACTTCTGAGGAAGTAAATACCACAGACCTACATGATAGTGTAGGAGAACAATTTGAAATCACGGATGAAGACTTAGAAAAATTGAAAGAGGCAATACCTCATGGAGAAAAGAATGAGATTTATAAAGAACCGATACACCAATAATGATCGTTTGTATGGACGAACGAATCATTAATAAACCACTTAGTAGCATCATTGGAGGAGCCAAATCCAATCTTGCTAATAGATTATTTGGAATAAATATTCACCCTGATTTTTGTATAAGTCTAGATGACCAAAATATTGAAAAGACTTGTACATTATCAATAAGCCTAAAAGGAATACAATTACTACTTGGATCAAAAATCCTAGGTATATAATGGGAACACTACATGGCTCTAAATGATACTTCCACATTTAGATCCATCACCCCAAACAATTTTATAAAATTATTCAATGTTGGGATTGAAAAAACAATCCAACCAAAGGTCGTGGACATTCGACATCTTAAGCTAGATAATGATATCCAACTTTTTGTAATAACCTTGAAACCAAAAGTTCAAATACCAGTAGAATATTTTATTGCTTCTGGCAACACAATTTCTACCGTTACAAAAACTCCTATCAAATCGTATCTCTTCTTCGATAAGTCTTCCAAGACATTATGAAGAAGGAGAAACATCTGAACCTTTGGAAGCAAGACCAAGCTTTCATATTCTGGTACAAGATCTAGTCGAAGGTCGTACCTTGCGACTTCTTGAAAATAAAAAATCTATTACTCCTCCTTAAATGGATTTAAAGAAGAAAGCTCAATTACATATATATCTTCTTATTATTATACATTTTCCTAATTATGAGGATGTGACACTTCATGCTTTAGTAGACACTAGTGCTGAAGCTAGTTTACTTCAGCAAATCTTTATTCCTAAGCAATTTTGGCTTCCTTTAGAAAGCAAAACAACACTAACCGATTTTATGGGAAAACAAGTCCCTGTTACCCATAATGTAGCAAACCTCAACATCTCTATACCAGATATTTACAACAACCCTCATACTTATACCTTTAACTTTGCATTATTACCATTAGACTTCAATATTGATTGTTTGCTTGGGCTTGATAATCTTCACTATTTTACTCCTTTTAATACCCATTTCTTTGACTTTGATGGACTATAACCATGAGGACCAGGGAGATAGAGAGCACTTCTACTACTTTCTCCTCTTTCCATCCTAATGTTATAATCATTTTCTGATTGATTTCATAAAAATCTATAACTTCATGATTTTGTTCTTAGAAGTTATAAAGTTTTTCACTAATAATTTCTCCAGTGAGTTCTTTTTGTTGAAGTAAAAGGATTTATCTAATTTTTGTAAATCCATAATAAAGTCTATGGATTTTAATTTAACCATTATTGTTTGGTTAGTTTTGTTCCAACATAATAGAACTTAGAAGTATTATTATGTTTGTGTTCTATATTCTGAATTTTATCTTTGATCTCTTTTAATAGGTCAACGATGAAATTCAATATTCCTACTATGGTAGGGTCATTTTCAACTGTGGTTGGTATGTTGATTATATGTTCATAATCCTAGATATTTTCAGTAATCTGACACTTGTAAGTGTTATCAGGAATCAGTATGTTTTTCATTTTTAGTAGAAGTTTATGTTTTCTTAGTGCTAGATAAGTTTGTAAGATGAGTTTTGATTTTTTAAGAGGCTTGTTCTTCTTTTGTATTATATTTCTGTTTTGACCTACTATTTTACGGCTACATCTACCCTTCCAAAACCGCAAGGTTCCCGTGGCTTTCTGGGGGAAGTTAGGGATTCTTACAAAGACCACCATCCCTAGTAGACTGCTACATAAAATAGGAGCACAGGTATGGTTCGTTTCCTACTCTATAGTTTAAAGAAAGATAATACAAAAAGGTAGAAAAATCTTAAAACAAACTAACTCATTGTACAAACAAATCTTTTAATAAAAAAACATAAACAAAAGTTTACTCAAACATAATTAAAGGAGCAAACATAAAGTTTATTTCATAAAAAAGACTTACAGTAAAACGTGAGTAGAAGGCTCCTTTTAATACCCATTTCCTTGACTTGATGGACACGTTATTCCTCGTATCCATCTTCCTGCCAGCATAGCCCCTTTTTTTTCTACAGCCCAGCGTGGTGAAAAACCCAAAACCACTCTCATCGATACCAATACCTTCATTGATTCCAATCCTCCAATTCGTCCAATCTATACATATAACCTTCCAAATGCAACCCCTTTTGATGAAACCATTCACAAACTCTTAGAACCTTTATATTCCAATAACCCTCTAAAATGGTTTGACAAATCTCCTCGCTATTGTTCTATCGAACTCTTAGAACAATACCAAAATACCAATATACGAGTCAATAGTATAATGGTATCTCCAATAGACAAACAAGAATTTAACAGTCAAATACAAGAACTGTTAAATTTAAAATTAATACAAAAGAGCCACAGCTCACATTCTTCTCCAGCATTTATAGTACGAAATCATGTAGAAATAAAACGTGGTAAGGCCTGAATGGTCATCAATTATCGCAAGTTAAACTCTTGCACAAAATTTGATAGTTATTTTTATACCAACTACTGAGCACCTAACCAAACAAATCTAAGGTGCTAAATAATACAACAAATTTTATGCCAAAACAGGATTTTGGCAAATCAAACTTGCAAACCAAATATCAATAGAATTAACAGCTTTTAGCTGTCCACAAGGGCATTTTGAATGGTTAGTTATGCCATTTGGATTAAAAAATGCACCTCAAATATTCCAGAAATGGATTAATTCTATTTTTGGACATTTACCTTATGTCGTCGCTTACATAGACGATATACTTGTTTTTTCTCAAACAGAGGAAGAACATAAAGATCACCTTTTACATGTTATCAAAATAATGCTAAACCATGGTATTATTTTGAGTCCAAAAAAAATAGAATTATTCAAAACTGAAATAAATTTTCTAGGAAAACAAATAAAAAATGGTCAAGTACAATTACAAGACCATATATATACAAAAGTTAAATAGTTTCCCGAAAACTTTACCAGTTTAAAACAGCTGCAAAGTTTTTTAGGACTCTTAAACTATGGACGAAAGTTTATACCTAAACTTTCTTCAAAAATTAAAGCCTTACAAAACAAATTGGCAACCGAACAAGCCAAATACAAAATGATTAACGGTGAACAACCTCGTCGTTAGAATACAGATAAAATCCCTATTTCTTTGAGTTTAGAAGAACCAAAAGAAATAAAACAAATTAAAGAATTTGTTACAAAAAAGCAAATTCTTCATTTTCCAACAGAAGATGAACAAATTATATTACAAACAGATGCCTCAGATTTATTCTGGTCTGGAGTCTTAGTAACAAATACAAATGAGATTGTAGCATATACTTTGGAAAATTTACAAAACCCCAAAGTAAATATGCTACATATGATAAAGAATTATTGGCTATAAAATTAGCCATTAAAAGCCTCAAAATATATTTATTCCATAGAGTATTTACTATAGAAACTGACGATAAATCTGTTGCCCAATTTTTTAAAAAAAAGACTATAAATAATCCAGAAGAAAATCTTCGACGCATACGTCTTGCTTTATACCTTGAAATATTTTCTTACAATGTTAAATATATTCCTTGTTTTACTAACATTGTTGCTGATTTTCTTAGCAGACCATGAACAAAGAAGATCTTAAATTTCTCAAAGACTTTGTAGAAAAAATGAAAAGAGCAGGAGAATTTACGAAAATTCTCCCTAAGAAAGCAAAGGCCCAAAAGGCTGAAGTAGAGACATCTGCCAAAAACCAAAAGGCAGAAACTTCTCATCCCCAATAGGCATCAAAAACCCAAAAGGTTGATTTAAAAACCCAAACCCAATAAGGAAAAGATCAAGCTCAACCAACTAAAGTTTTGATTAAACAAAAAATCAGTTCTTATGGCACTCTCAAAAAGGAAAAGACGTTTGCCTCTACAGTGGCAAAAGAATGGTATAACAAAGCTCTCAAAGAATCCGATCCAGCTTTCTTTGCGAAAATTAATGGATGCTTCCATGCTTTACAAGCCAATGATTGGCGATTAGCAAATTATTGGCTAACACAGATTGAGAAAGGTTACTTAAGCTTGAAGCAAACAATGGTCCAACAGACCAATCAAGAAGAAAACTACAAGAAGACACTGGAATTATTATTGTCCAGATCTACAATAACTCAGTCTTCCTCTTTGCAAAAATTGGAACAACAACTTTCGTTGATTGAATCACTCTCAGAACTATTCGCTAACAGCCATACATCTGATCTGATTAATTTTCTTATTAAGGATTTCTTATCCTTATTACATCTGTTCAATATAAAAACTGAAGAAACGAGAAAATTAGAGGCTGAAGTTACTGTTTAGGAAATGCTTCAGCTATATCAGCAAAATATTTTGGACGAAGAAAAGTTGCTTTTATTCTTTAAGCAACTTGAGGAAACAAAAATTAAGCAATTGTTCCTCAATCAAGAAGTTTTTTATTCTAATGCTGAAAGGCCAAGAATAATAGCTTTCTTCAATTAGATTCCCATATACCAAGTCCATCTCAGAAAAGGACTAGTACATGAAGTCTATATTAATACTAGACAGCCCGAAGATTATACAGGCTTTATTCCAGACATTTGCAAGAATAGCCTGAATCTTTACTCTACAAAATTCTCGACAATTTTTTTTTTCGCATATGGACTATCTGGGAAGAACGAGAGTATATCAATTTATACTCTTCAATACAGTTATAGATGCTTGTAAGACATTCAGATACTCCACCAATACTTGAAGAATTCAAACCAAGCATATTCAATGAAGAAGAAGCTCGATGGTATGCTGCTATAGACTTTTTTCAGAAGCTAGATTTCAATTCTAAATATCTAGCCAAACAAATTCATTGTGGGAAAATAATCTGTTTTCTGGACACTTTAGCCAAAGAGGCTGAAGATTTATCTCAGAAAGGAAAGAAAATACAAATGTTTCTGAGAAAGATTAAATTGGGAAAAATAGGACAAGCAGCTAAAGAAGAATTCTTTGCTACTTACACAAAATACAATTCAAAAAACAATGAATAGGATGAAGAAACAATGGAAGCTTTGGCCCTCACAGATTGAAGCATGGCGAGACCATAAAAAAGCACTTTACAAACACTTTTATACACCTTTAGAACCATTCAAAAAAAATTTTTAGCTACACAAAGGCCAATAAATGAAGTATGATCTACAGTGAACAGTAACAGTGTACGATCTACAGTGAACAGGGTACGCTGAACAGTGAATGTGTATGATGAACAGTAATGCAACAGTGCTGAGCAATTATCAGAAGCAATATCTATAGGAAATGGTCCTTTCTTTTCCTTCCAACTTAAGCAAGTCTGGTTTATAAATTTAGACACTCTCCAGAGCAAAGGCAACGGAAGAATTCTAGCTTTCTTTCTTTCTGCTTTCTGCTTTCTATCTCCACTCTGCTCTCTTTTCTTCCCTCCACTATTGTAAACCTCCACTCTTGTAAATTACTTTTGAGTGTTTTTGTATAAAGCTACTAAGCTTGGTGTGCTGCTGTAAAACTGGTATCAGAGCTTTGTGCTCACGTTATACTTTAAGTCTTTTTTATGAAATAAACTTTATGTTTGCTCCTTAAATTATGTTTGAGTAAACTATTTTTTTATGTTTTCTTAATAGTAATTTTTGCTAAAGTAAACTAGCTTCAGCACCAGTGTCTACTAAAGCATGAAGTGTCACATCCTCATAATTAGGAAGATGTATAGTAAACGAAAGAATCCAGCTTTCTTTCTTTCTGCTTTCTGCTTTCTATGTCCACTCTGCTCTCTTTTCTTACCTCCACTATTGTAAACCTCCACTCTTATAAATTACTTTGGAGTTTTTTTGTAATAATACTTCGCCATTTTACTCCTTTCAGTATAATGTGAGCACAAGGCTCTGATACAAGTTTTACAGCGGCACACCAAGCTTAGTAGCTTTATACAAAAACACTCAAACGTTATTTACAAGAATGGAGGTTTACAATAGTGGAGGGAAGAAAAGAGAGTAGAGTGGAGATAGAAAGTAGAAAGCAGAAAGAAAGAAAGCTAGAATTCTTCTGTTGACTTTGCTCTGGAGAGTGTCTAAATTTATAGACCAGGCTTGCTTAAGTTAGAAGGAAAAGAAAGGACCATTTCCTGTAGATATTGCTTCTGATAATTGCTCAGCACTGTTGCATTACTATTCATCGTACCATGTTCACCGTACACGTTCACTGTTCATTGTACCCTGTCCATTGTAGATCGTACACTGTTTACTATAGATCATACACTGTTACTATTCACTGTAGATCGTACTTCATTTATTGGCCTTTGCTGTAGCTGGAAAAATTTTTTTTTGAATGCTTCTGAAGGTGTTGAAAAGTGTTTGTAAAGTGATTTTTTATGGTCCTACCATGCTTTAATCTGTGAGAGCCAAAGCTTCCATTGTTTCTTCATCCAATTCATTGTTTTCTGAATTGTATTCCGTGCGAGTAGCAAAGAATTCTTTTCTAGCTGCTTGTCCTAGTTTTCCCAATTTAATCTTTCTCAGAAACATTTGTATTTTCTTTTCTTTCTGAGCTAAATCTTCAGCCTCATTGGCTAAAGTGTCTAGGAAACAGACTATTTTCCCACAATGACTTTGTTTGGCTAGATATTTAGAATTGAAATCTAGCTTCTGAAAAAAGTCTGTAGCAGCATACCATCAAAATTCTTCTTCATTGAATAAGCTTGGTTTGAATTCTTCGAGTATTGGTGGGGTATCTGAATGTTTTACAAGCATCCATAACTGAATTGAAGAGTATAAATTGATATACTCTTGTTCTTCCCAGATAGTGCATATGCAAAAAAAAAATTATTGAGAATTTGGTGGAGTAAAGATTCAGGCTATTCTTGCAAATGTTTGGAATAAAGCCTGTATAATCTTCAGACTGTCTAATATTAATATAGACTTCATGTACTAGTCCTTTTCTGAGATGGACTTGGTATTTGGGAATCTCATTGAAGCAAGCTATTATTCTAGGCCTTTTAGCATTAGAATAAAAAACTTCTTGATTGAGGAACAATTGCTTTATGTTTGTTTTCTTAAGTTGCTTAAAAAATAAAAGCAACTTTTCTTCGTCCAAAATATTTTGCTGATATAGCTGAAGCATTTCCTGAATAGTAACTTCAGCCTCTAATTTTCTCGTTTCTTCAGTCTTTATATTGAACAGATGTAATAAGGATAAGAAATCCTTAATACGAAAATGAATCAGATCAGAAGTATGACTGTTAGCAAGTAGTTCTAAGAGTGATTCAATCGACGAAAGTTGTTGTTCGAATTTTTGCAAAGAGGAAGACTGAGTTGTTTTAGATCTGGATAATAATAATTCCAAAGCCTTCTTGTAGTTTTCTTCTTGATTGGTCTGTTGGACCATTGTTTGCTTCAAGCTTAAGTAACCTTTCTCAATTTGTGTTAGCCAATAATTTGCTGATCGCCATTCATTGGCTTGTAAAGCATGGAAGCATCCATTAATTTTCTCAAAGAAAGTTGGATCTGATTCTTTGAGAGCTTTGTTATACCATTCTTTTGCCACTGTAGAGGCAAACGTCTTTTCTTTTTCGAGAGTGCCATAAGAACTGATTTTCTGTTTAATCAAAACTTTAGCTGGTTGAGCTTGATCTTTCCCTTGTTGGGTTTGGGCTTTTAAATCAACTTTTTTTGTTTTTGATGCATGTTGGGCATGAGAAGTTTCTGTCTTTTGGTTTTGGGCCGATGTCTCTACTTCGGCCTTTTGGGCCTTTGTTTCTTAGGGAGAATTTCAGTAAATTCTCCTACCCTTTTCATTTTTTCTACAAAGTCTTTGAGAAATTTAAGATCTTCTCCATTCATGGTCTGCTAAGAAAATCAGCAACAATATTAGTAAAACTAGGAATATATTTAACATTTTAAGAAAATATTTCAAGGTATGCGTCGAAGATTTTCTTCTAGATTATTTATAGTCTTTTTTTGTAAAAATTGGGCAACAGATTTGTTGTCAGTTTCTATAGTAAATACTCTATGGAGTAAATATATTTTAAGGCTTTTAAAGGCTTATTTTATAGCCAATAATTCTTTATCGTAAGTAGCATATTTACTTTGGGGTTTTGTAAATTTTACCGAAGTATATGCTACAATCTCATTTGTATTTGTTACTACGACTCCAGAGCAGAATAAATCTGAGACATCTGTTTGTAATATAATTTGTTCATCTTCTGTTGGAAAATGAAGAATTTGCTTTTTTGTAACAAATTCTTTAATTTGTTTAATTTCTTTTTGTTCTTCTAAACTCAAAGAAATAGGGATTTTATCTGTATTCCAACGACGAGCTTGTTCGCCGTTAATCATTTTCTATTTGGCTTGTTCGGTTGCCAATTTGTAAGGCTTTAATTTTGGAAGAAAGTTTAGGTATAAACTTTCGTCCATAGTTTAAGAGTCCTAAAAACCTTTGTAGCTGTTTTAAACTGGTAATGTTTTCGGGAAACTCTTTAACTTTTGTATATATATTGTCTTGTAATTATACTTGACCATTTTTTATTTGTTTTCCTAGAAAATCTATTTCAGTTTTTAATAATTCTATTTTCTTTAGACTCAAAATAATACCATGGCTTAGCATTATTTTGATAACATGTAAAAGGTGATCTTTATGTTCTTCCTCTGTTTGAGAAAAAACAAGTATATCGTCTATGTAAGTGACGACATAAGGTAAATGTCCAAAAATTGAATTAATCCATTTCTGAAATATTTGAGGTGCATTTTTTAATCCAAAGGGCATAACTAACCATTCAAAATGCCCTTGTGGACAGCTAAAAGCTGTTAATTCTATTGATGTTTGGTTTGCAAGTTTGACTTGCCAAAATCCTGATTTGGCATCAAATTTGCTGTAGTATTTAGCACTTTGGATTTTTTTGATTAGGTGCTCAGCATTTGGTATAAAATAAACATCAAATTTTGTGCAAGAGTTTAACTTGCGACAATTGTTGACCATTCGGGCCTTACCACGTTTTATTTCTGTGTGATTTCGTACTATAAATGTTGGAGAAGAATGTGAGCTGTGGCTCTTTTGTATTAATTTTAAATTTAACAGTTCCTGTATTTGACTGTTAAATTCTTGTTTGTCTATTGGAGATACCATTATACTATTGACTCATATATTGGTATTCTGGTATTGTTCTAAGAGTTCGATAGAACAATAGCGAGGAGATTTATCAAACCATTTTAGAGGGTTATTGGAATATAAAGTTTCTAAGAGTTTGTGAACAGTTTCATCAAAAGGGGTTGCATTTGGAAGGTTATATGTATAGATTGGACGAATTGGAGGATTGGTATAGATGAAGGTATTGGTATTGAGGAGAGTGGTTTTGGGTTTTTCACCACGCTAGGCTGTAGAAAAATAAGGGGTTATGTGGGCAGGAAGATTGATACGAGGAGTAACGTGTCCATCAAAGTCAAAGAAATGAGTATTAAAAGGAGTAAAATGGCGAAGATTATCAAGCCCAAGCAAACAATCAATATTGAAGTCTAATGGTAATAATGCAAAGTTAAAGGTATAAGTATGAGGGTTGTTGTAAATATCCAGTATAGAGATGTTGAGGTTTGCTACTTTATGGGTAACAGGGACTTCTTTTCCCATAAAATCGGTTAGGGTTGTTTTGCTTTCTAAAGGAAGCCAAAATTGCTTAGGAATAAAGATTTGCTGAAGTAAACTAGCTTCAGCACCAGTGTCTACTAAAGCACGAAGTGTCACATCCTCATAATTAGGAAGATGTATAATAATAAGAAGATATATATGTAATTGAGCTTTCTTCTTTAAATCCATTTAAGGAGGAGTAATAGATTTTTTATTTTCAAGAAATCACAAGGTACGACCTTCGACTGGATCTTGTACCGGAATATGAAAGCTTGGTCTTACTTCCAGAGGTTCAGATGTTTCTCCTTCTTCATAATGTCTTGGAAGACTTATCGAAGAAGAGATACGATTGATAGGATTTTTTGTAATGGTAGAAATTGTGTTGCCAGAAGCAATAAAATATTCTACTGGTATTTGAACTTTTGGTTTGAAGGTTTTTACAAAAAGTTGGATATCATTATCTAGCTTAAGATGTCGAATGTCCACGACCTTTGGTTGGATTGTTTTTCCAATCCCAACATTGAATAATTTTACAAAATTGTTTGGGTTGATGGATCTAAATGTGGAAGTATCATTTAGAGCCATGCAGTGTTCCCATTGTATACCTAGGATGTTTGATCCAGGTAGTAATTGTATTCCTTTTAGGCTTATTGATAATGTACAAGTCTTTTCAACATTTTGGTTATTTAGACTTATACAAAAATCAGGGTGAATATTTATTCCAAATAATCTATTAGAAAGATTGGATTTGGCTCCTCCAATGATGCTACTAAGTGGTTTATTAATGATTCGTTCCTCCATACAAATGATCATTATTGGTGTATCTATTCCATTACGAAATAGAGCAGTTATTTTTAATTGGATCATACCTATGAATACACTTACTTCTGAGGAGTTAATAAGAAAACATGAACAAAAGCTTACTCAAACATAATATAAGGAGCAAACATAAAGTTTATTTCATAAAAAAAACTTATAATATAACGTGAGCACAAGGCTCTGATACCAGTTTTGTTAGCGGCATGCTCTGATACCAGTTTTATATCAGCAAGCTCTGATATCAGTTTTACAGCAGCATGCTCTGATACCAGTTTTACAACGACACACCAAGCTTAGTAGTTTTATACAAAAACACTCAAAAGTAATTTACAAGAGTGGTGGTTTACAATAGTGGAGGGAAGAAAAGAGAGTGGAGTGGAGATAGAAAGCAAAAAGCAGAAAGAAAGAAAGTTGGAATTCTTCCGTTACATTTGCTCTGGAGAGTGTCTAAATTTATAGACCAGGCTTGCTTAAGTTGGAAGCAAAAGAAATGACCATTTCCTGTAGATATTTCTTCTGATAATTGCTCAGCACTGTTACATTACTGTTCATCGTACACTGTTCACTGTAGATCGTATACTGTTACTGTTCACTGTAGATCATACTTCATTTATTGGCCTTTGTTGTAGCTGAAAATTTTTTTAATGCTTCAGAAGGTGTTGAAAAGTATTTGTAAAGTTATTTTTTATGGTCCCACCATGCTTCAATCTGTGAGGGCCAAAGCTTTCACTTTTTCTTCATCCAATTCATTGTTTTCTGAATTGTATTCTGTACGAGTAGCAAAGAATTCTTCTTTAGCTGCTTGTCCTATTTTTCCCAATTTAATCTTTCTCAGAAATTTTGATATTTTCTTTCCTTTCTAAGCTAAATCTTCAGCCTCGTTGGCTAAAGTGTCCAGAAAACATACTGTTTTCCCACAATGAATTTGTTTGGCTAGATATTTAGAATTGAAATTTAGCTTCTGAAAAAAGTCTGTAGCAGCATACCATCAAGCTTCTTCTTCATTGAATAAGCTTGGTTTGAATTCTTCAAGTATTGGTGGAGTATCTGAATGTCTTACAAGCATCCATAACTGAATTGAAGAGTATAAATTGATATACTCTCGTTCTTCCCAGATAGTGCATATGCAAAAAAAAAATTGTTGAGAATTTGGTGGAGTAAAGATTCAGGCTATTCTTGCAAATGTTTGGAATAAAGCCTGTATAATCTTTAGACTGTCTAGTATTAATATAGACTTCATGTACTAGTCCTTTTCTGAGATGGACTTGGTATTTGGGAATCTCATTGAAGCAAGCTATTATTCTAGGCCTTTCAGCAGTAGAATAAAAAACTTCTTGATTGAGGAACAATTGCTTTATGTTTGTTTCCTTAAGTTGCTTAAAAAATAAAAGCAACTTTTCTTCGTCCAAAATATTTTGCTGATATAGCTGAAGCATTTCCTGAACAGTAACTCAGCCTCTAATTTTCTCGTTTCTTCAGTCTTTATATTGAACAGATGTAATAAGGATAAGAAATCCTTAATACGAAAATGAATCAGATCAGAAGTATGACTGTTAGCAAGTAGTTCTAAGAGTGATTCAATCGACAAAAGTTGTTGTTCGAATTTTTGCAAAGAGGAAGACTGAGTTGTTGTAGATCTGGATAATAATAATTCCAAAGTCTTCTTGTAGTTTTCTTCTTGATTGGTCTGTTGGACCATTGTTTGCTTCAAGCTTAAGTAACCTTTCTCAATTTGTGTTAGCCAATAATTTGCTGATCGCCATTCATTGGCTTGTAAAGCATGGAAGCATCCATTAATTTTCTCAAAGAAAGTTGGATCTGATTCTTTGAGAGCTTTGTTATACCATTCTTTTGCCACTATAGAGGCAAACGTCTTTTCCTTTTTGAGAGTGCCACAAGAACTGATTTTCTGTTTAATCAAAACTTTAGTTGGTTGAGCTTGATCTTTCCTTGTTGGGTTTGGGTTTTTAAATCAACCTTTTGGGTTTTTGATGCCTGTTGGGGATGAGAAGTTTCTGCCTTTTGGTTTTTGGCAGATGTCTCTACTTCAGCCTTTTGGGCCTTTGCTTTCTTAGGGAGAATTTTCGTAAATTCTCCTGCTCTTTTCATTTTTTCTACAAAGTCTTTAAGAAATTTAAGATCTTCTTCGTTCATGGTCTGCTAAGAAAATCAGCAACAATGTTAGTAAAACAAGGAATATATTTAACATTGTAAGAAAATATTTCAAGGTATAAAGCAAGACGTATGCGTCGAAGATTTTCTTCTGGATTATTTATAGTCTTTTTTTTAAAAAATTGGGGCAACAGATTTATCGTCAATTTCTATAGTAAATACTCTATGGAATAAATATATTTTGAGGCTTTAATGGCTAATTTTATAGCCAATAATTCTTTATCATATGTAGCATATTTACTTTGGGGTTTTGTAAATTTTCCCGAGGTATATGCTACAATCTCATTTGTATTTGTTACTAAGACTCCAGACCAGAATAAATCTGAGGCATCTGTTTGTAATATAATTTGTTCATCTTCTATTGGAAAATGAAGAATTTTCTTTTTTGTAATAAATACTTTAATTTGTTTTATTTCTTTTGGTTCTTCTAAACTCAAAGAAATAGGGATTTTATCTTTATTCCAACGACGAGGTTGTTCGTCGTTAATCATTTTGTATTTGGCTTGTTCGATTGCCAATTTGTTTTGTAAGGCTTTAATTTTGGAAGAAAGTTTAGGTATAAACTTTCGTCCATAGTTTAAGAGTCCTAAAAAACTTTGCAGCTGTTTTAAACTGGTAAAGTTTTCGGGAAACTCTTTAACTTTTGTATATATATGGTCTTGTAATTGTACTTGACAATTTTTTATTTGTTTTCCTAGAAAATCTATTTCAGTTTTGAATAATTCTATTTTCTTTGGACTCAAAATAATACCATGGCTTAGCATTATTTTGATAACATGTAAAAGGTGATCTTTATGTTCTTCCTCTGTTTGAGAAAAAACAAGTATATCGTCTATGTAAGCGAAGACATAAGGTAAATGTCCAAAAATAGAATTAATCCATTTCTGGAATAATTGAGGTGCATTTTTTAATCCAAATGGCATAACTAACCATTCAAAATGCCCTTGTGGATAGCTAAAAGCTGTTAATTCTATTGATGTTTGGTTTGCAAGTTTGATTTGCCAAAATCCTGATTTGGCATAAAATTTGTTGTAGTATTTAGCACCTTAGATTTGTTTGGTTAGGTGCTCAGCAGTTGGTATAAAATAACCATCAAATTTTGTGCAAGAGTTTAACTTGCGAGAATTGATGACCATTCGGGCCTTACCACGTTTTATTTCGACATGATTTCGTACTATAAATGCTGGAGAAGAATGTGAGCTGTGGCTCTTTTGTATTAATTTTAAATTTAACAGTTCTTGTATTTGACTGTTAAATTCTTGTTTGTCTATTGGAGATACCATTATACTATTGACTCGTATATTGGTATTTTGGTATTGTTCTAAGAGTTCGATAGAACAATAGCGAGGAGATTTGTCAAACCATTTTAGAGGGTTATTGGAATATAAAGGTTCTAAGAGTTTGTGAAAGGTTTCATCAAAAGGGGTTGCATTTGGAAGGTTATATGTATAGATTGGACGAATTGGAGGATTGGTATCGATGAAGGTATTGGTATTGATGAGAGTGGTTTTGGGTTTTTCACCACGCTGGGTTGCAGAAAAATAAGGGGCTATGCTGGCAGGAAGATGGATACGAGGAATAATGTGTCCATCAAAGTCAAAGAAATGGGTATTAAAAGGAGTAAAATGGCGAAGATTGTCAAGCCCAAGCAAACAATCAATATTGAAGTCTAATGGTAATAATGCAAAGTTAAAGGTATAAGTATGAGGGTTGTTGTAAATATCCGATATAGAAATGTTTAGGTTTGCTACTTTATGGGTAACAGGGACTTATTTTCCCATAAAATCGGTTAGTGTTGTTTTGGTTTTTAAAGGAAGCCAAAATTGTTTAGGAATAAAGATTTGCTGAAGTAAACTAGCTTCAACACCAGTGTCTATTAAAGCATGAAGGGTCACATCCTCAAAATTAGGAAGATGTATAGTAATAGGAAGATATATATGTAATTGAGCTTTCTTCTTTAAATCCATTTAAGGAGGAGTAATAGATTTTTTATTTTCAAGAAGTCGCAAGGTACGACCTTCGACTGGATCTTGTACCGGAATATGAAAGCTTGGTCTTGCTTCCAGAGGTTCAGATGTTTCTCCTTCTTCATAATGTCTTGGAAGACTCATCGAAGAAGAGATACGATTGATAGGATTTTTTGTAATGGTAGAAATTGTATTGCCAGAAACAATAAAATATTCTACTGGTATTTGAACTTTTGGTTTGAAGGTTTTTACAAAAAGTTGGATATCATTATCTAGCTTAAGATGTCGAATGTCCACGACCTTTGGTTGGATTGTTTTTCCAATCCCAACATTGAATAATTTTACAAAATTGTTTGGGGTGATGGATTTAAATGTGAAAGTATCATTTAGAGCCATGCAGTGTTCCCATTGTATACCTAGGATTTTCGATCCAGGTAGTAATTGTATTCCTTTTAGGCTTATTGATAATGCACAAGTCTTTTCAACATTTTGGTCATTTAGACTTATACAAAAATCAGGGTGAATATTTATTCCAAATAATCTATTAGCAAGATTGGATTTGGCTCCTCCAATTATGCTACTAAGTAGTTTATTAATGATTCGTTCGTCCATAAAAACGATCATTATTGGTGTACTATTCCACTACGAGATAGAGCAGTTATTTTTAATCGGATCATACCTATGTGTAGGTATTTCATTTTTGGGTATTTTCCTTTCAGCTTTTCTATTTTTCTTTTGTTAAGAAGACTGATGGATGTTAAATCATCATCACTTTTTAATTCTATATTTCCTTACATATGCTCAAAAATATAAGTGTGTTTATTGACAAAACAAGATTTAAAAGAAGGGGCTTTATAAATCTCATTCTTTTCTCCATGAGGTATTGCCTCTTTTAGTTTTTCTAAGTCTTCATCCGTGATTTCAAATTGTTCTCCTACACTATCATGTAGGTCAGTGGTATTTACTTCCTCAGATGTAAGTGTATTCATATTGTTCCAAGGAAAGGGTATTTTAGAAAAAAACCCATGTATCCAAAACTCTTGTTGAGGAGTTTCATTTAGATGATAAATATATCCTATGTATGTAGAAACAAATTCATCTAACATACATATGTCACATAATTTCATTTTATGAAGTTTTTCTTCATAGTTTAGGTTTTCACTCCATTCTGATCCAATAAAATCAGCAACTAGTAGTGAAACCAGCATTTCTATTGAAGTTTGTTTATCTGTTTGTTTTAAGATTTTTTGACATTCGTCTTTATTATTTCTTTCGAAATTTGTTGACCAAGATAGGGCATTTCCTTCCCAGTATGATGGAGCAAATTGTATATATTCTGAAACATTCATAGTAGGAGGGAGCATAAATATAGTTCCTTTTATTTTTTGAGTCCATTCTATACAATAGTCTTTAACTCTTTTATATGGTATAACATCTATGTTTAAAGTGAGTCCCCAAGTGGAGGAGTCTCTCTTTTCTTCTAAGTGACGATTTTTATTTTTATGGTATGTACGCCAATCTGAGCGTTTACCATAATTTAACATGGATGAATATGAAGGAGTAGTATGAACTTGTTCCATATTATCTCATTGAGATTCTTTCATGTTAACTTCGGGAGAAGGTATTGGTATCGATGAGGTGGTTTTGGGTTTTTCACCCAGCTGGGTTGCAGAAAAATAAGGGGCAATGCGGGCAGAAAGATGGATACGAGGAATAACGTGTCCATCAAACTCAAAGAAATGATTATTAAAAGGAGTAAAATGGCGAAGATTGTCAAGCCCAATCAAACAATCAATATTGAAGTCTAATGGTAATAATGCAAAGTTAAAGGTATAAGTATAATTTTGTTATATTTATAAATCTCATTCTTTTCTCCATTAGGTATTGCCTCTTTTAGTTTTTCTAAGTCGTCATCCGTGATTTCAAATTGTTCTCCTACATTATCATGTAGGTCTGTGGTATTTACTTCCTCAGAAGTAAGTGTATTCATATTGACCCGAAAACATGAACAAAAGCTTACTCAAACATAATATAAGGAGCAAACATAAAGTTTATTTCATAAAAAAAACTTACAATATAACGTGAGCACAAGGCTCTGATACCAGTTTTGTTAGCGGCATGCTCTGATACTAGTTTTACAGCGGCATGCTCTGATACCAGTTTTACAGTGGCATGCTTTGATACCAGGTTTACAACAGCATACCAAGAAGAAGACGTGGTAATAAAAGAAAAAGAAGAAGAAGTAGTAGAAGAAGAGGAAAAAGTAGAAGTAGAAGTAGAAGTAGTAGTAGTATAAGAAGAAGAAGAAGAAGAAGAAGAAGAAGAAGAAGATTTACAAGAAGTAGAAGCAGAAGAAGTACAAGAAGAAGAAGCTAAAGAAGAATAATAATAATAATAATAATAATAATAGTAATCATAATAACTATAATAACATAAATAAAAGAAGAAGAAGTGGAAGAATCTGAAGAAGAAAAAGACGGAGGAGAAGAAATAGAATATGAAGAAGAAAAATAGAAGCAGAAGGAGGAGAAGAAGAAGAAGACATAGAAAGAGAAAAAAATGAAGAAGAAGAAGTAGTAGTAAAAGAAGAAGAGGAAGAAAAATAAGAATATGAAAGAAGAAGAAAAAGAAGTAGATGAAGAGGAAGAAGAGGAAGAAGAAGAAGAATAAGATGAAGAAGAAGAAGAGAAGGAGGAGGAAGAAGAAGAAGAAGAAGAAGAAGAAGAATAAGAAGAAGAAGAAGTAGAAGAAGATGCAGAAGAAGAGGAAGACGAAGGTAAAGATGTGAAAGGAGAAGATGATGATGAAAAAGAAGAAGAAGAAGTAGAAAAAGAAGTAGTAGTAGTAGAAGAAGAAGAAGAAGAAAAAGAAGAAGACGAAGAAGGAGAAGTAGAAGAAGTAGTAGGAGAAGAATAAAAGAAAGAAGAAGAAGAAGAAGAATAAGAAGAAGAGCCAGAAGAAGAAGACGAAGAAGAAGAGGCTGAAGAAGAAGAAGAAGAAGAGGAGGAAGTAGAACAAGAAGAGGAAGAAGAAGGGGAAGAAGAGGAAGATGAAGATGAAGAAGAAGGAGAAGAAGAAGATGTAGAAGGGGTGAAAGAAGAAGAAGAAAAAAAAGTAGATGAAGTAGTAGAAGAAGAAGCAGAAGAAGAAGAAGAAGCAGAAGAAGATGAAGAAAAGAAGAAGAAAAAGAGGAAGAAAAAGAAGAAGTAAAAGAAGAAGAAGTAGAAAAAGAAGTAGTAGAAGAAGAAGTGGAAGAAGAAGAAGAAGTAAAAGAAGATGAAAATAAAGAAGAAGAAGAAGTGGAAGTAGAAGAAGAAGATGATGAAGATGTAGCAAAAGAGGAAGAAGAAGAAGTAGAAGAAGAAGGAGAAGCAGATGAAGATGAAGAAGTTGAAGAAGAAGAAGAAGTAGAAGTAGAAGAAGTAGAAGTAGAAGAAGTAGAAGTAGAAAAAGTAGAAGTAGAAGAGTAAAAAGAAGAAGAGGAAGAAGAAGAAGAAGAAGAAGATGAAGAAAAAGAAGATGAAGAAAAAAAGAAGAAGAATAAGTAGAAGTAGAAGAAAAAGTAGTAGAAGAAATAGATGAAGATGAAGAAGAAGGAGAAGAAGGTGAAGAAGAAGATGATGAAGAAGAGAAAATAGAAGAAGAAGGTGAAGCAAGGGAAGAAGAAATCAAAAAAGAAGGAGAAGAAGAAGAAGAAGAGGAAGAAGAAGGGGAAAAGATGATGAAGAAGAAGAAGAAGAAGATTATTAAGAAGAAGAACAAGTTAAAGAAGAAGAAGAGGAAGAAGAGGAGGACGAGGAAGAAGAAGAAGAAGAAGAAGATGAAGAAGAAAAAGGAGAAGAAAAAGAAGATGAAAAGCAGGAAAAGAAGAAGAAGATGATGGTGATGATGATGATGACGATTGAGAGGAAGAAGAAGAAGAAGAAGATAAAGGAGAAGAAGGAAAAGATGAATAAGAAGAAGAAGAAGAAGTAGTAGGTGAAGAAGAAGATGAAGAAGACGAAGAAGATGAAAAAGACGAAGAAGAAGAATAAAAAGGTAGAGATAAAAAAGTAAAAGAAGATGAGGAAGTCAGAGAAGTAGAAGAAGAAGAAGGAGAAGAAGAAGAAGAAAAAGAAGAAGAAGAAGAAGGAGATGAAGAAGTAGTAGAAGAAGAAGATGATGAAGAAGAACAAGGAGAAGATCTAGAAAAGAAGAAGAAGAAGAATAAGATTAAGAAGAAGAACAAGAAAATGAAGTAGAATAAGAAGATGATGAAGAAGAAGCAGTAGAAGTAGTAAAAGAAGAAGAAGAAGAGAAGAAGATGATGAAGAAACGGATGAAGAAAGGGAGGACATAGAAGAAGAAGAAGAATAACAAGATTAAGAAGAAGAAGAATAAAAAGATGATGAAGAAGAAGAAGAGGAAGATGAAAAAGAAGGAGAAGGAGAAGAAGAAGAAGAAGATGAAGAAGAAGAAGTAGAAGATGAAGAAGAGGATGAAGAAGGGGAAGATGAAGAAGAAGAAGAAGAAGAAGAAGAAGAAGATGATGAAGAAGCAAAAGAAGAAGAAGAAGAAGAAGCAGACGAAGCAGAAGCAGA
>JAIUJO010000137.1:205000-212500 GCA_023846275.1 Vanilla planifolia
AGAAGAAGAAGAAGAAGAAGAAGAGTAAGAAGGATAATTAGAAGAAGAGGAAGAAGAAGAAGCAAATGAAAAAGAAGGCGACGAAGAAGAAGAAGAAGAAAAAGTAGAAGACGAAGAGGTAGAAGAAGAAGTAGAAGTAGAAGAAGAAGAAGTAGGAGAAGAAGAAGAAGAAGAAGACAAAGAAGAAGAAGAAGAAGAAGAAGGCAAAAAAGAAGAAGTAGAAGAAGAAGAAGAAGAAGAAAATTTAGATGAAGGAGGGGTTGTAGTAGAAGAAGAAGGAGGAGGAGAATAAGATGAAAAAGAAGAAGAAGATGAAGTACAAGAAGAAGAAGAAGACGAAGAAGAAGAAGAAGAGGAAGAAGAAGAAGGAGAAGAAGAAGAAGATGAAGAAGAAGAAGAAGAAGAAGAAAAAGAGGAAGTTGAAGAAGAAGAAGATGAAGATGATGAAAAGAGAAGAAGAAGAAGAAGAAGAAGAAGAAATAGTAGAAGAAGAAAAAGAAGTAGAAGCAGATGAAGAAAAATAAGAAAATGAAGAATAAAAAGAAGGAGAAGATGAAGATACAATTAAGAAGAAGAAGAAGAAGAAGAAGAGGAAGAAGCAGAAGAAAAGAGGAAGAGGACAAAGAAGAAGAAGAAGAAGAATAAGAAGAAGAAGATGAAGTAGAAGAAGAAAATTTAGAAGAAGAGGTAGTAGTAGTAGTACTAGTAGAAGAAGAAGGAAAAGAAGAAGAATAAGAAGAAGAAGAAGTAGTAGTGGAAGGAAAAGAAATAGAAGGAGAAGAAGAAGAAGAAGAAGAAGAAGAAGAAGAAGAAGAAGACAAAGAAGTAGAACTAAAAGAAGAAGAAGAAGAAGAAGGAGAAGATGATAAAGAAGAAGAAGCTGAAGATCATGATGATGAATAAGAAGGAGAAGAATGAGAAGATGAAGAAGATGAACAAGAAGGAGAAGACAAAGAAGATGAAGAAGAAGAAGAAGAAGAAGAAAAAGTAGGACTAGTAGTAGACGAAGAAGAAGAAGAAGAAGAAGAAGAAGAAGAAGAAGAAGAAATAGAAGAAGAAGATGAAGAGACAGAAGAAGAAGAAGAAGAAGAAGAAGAAGAAGGAGAGAAAGAAGGGAAAGAAGAAAAAGAACAAGAACATGAAGAAAAAGTAGAAGAAGAAGAAGAAGATGAAGATGATGATGATGATGATGTTGATGATGATGAAAAAGTATACAAAGAAGAAGTGGTAGTAGTAGTAGTAATAGTAAAGGAAGAAGAACAGGATGAAGAAGAAGAAGAAAAAGAAGAAGAAGAAAAAGAAGAAGAAGCAAGAGAAGAAGAAGAAGAAGAAGAAATAGAACAACAAGTAGAAGAAGAAGGAGATGAAGAAGGAGAAGATGAAGGAGAAGAACAAGGAGGAGAAGAAGAAGAAGAACAAGTCCAAAAAGGATAATAAGAGGACGAAGAAGAATTAGAAGCAAAAGAAGAAGAAGAAGAGGAAAAAGAATGGGATGAAGAAGAAGAAGAACAAGAAGAACAAATAAAAGAAGAAAAAACAACAACAACAAGAAGAAGAAAAAAAGGAAGAAGAAGAGGAAGAAGAAGAAGAAAAAGAATAAGAAGTAGAAGAAGATATAGAAGAAGAAGAGGAAGAATAACTAGTAGTAGAAGAAGAAAATTTACAAGAAGAAGAGTTAGTAGTTGTAGATGAAGAGGAAGTAGAAGAAGTAGGAGAAGAAGTAAAAGAAGAAGAAGAAGACAAAAGAATAGTAGAAGAAGAACAAGAAGAAGAAGAGACGTTGAAGAAGAAGTAAAAGGAGAAGAAGAAGATGATGATGAAAAAAAATAAGAAGATGAAGAAGAAGTAGAAGAAGAAGAAGAAAAGGAAGAAGAAGAAGAGGAAGGAGAAGCAAGTGAAGTAGAATAAGAATAAGAAGATGATGCTGAAGAAGAAGAAGAAGAAGATAAAGAAGAAGAAGAGGAAGAACAAGAAAAAGAAGATGAAGGAGAAGAAGAATAATAATAATAAGAAGAAGAAGAGAAAAAAGTAGTTGTAGTAGAAGAAGAAGAAGATGATGAAGAAGAAGAAGAAGAAGAAGAAGAAGAAGAAGAAAAACAACTAGACGAAGAAGAAAAAGAAGTAGAAAAAGTAGACAAAGAAGTAATAGTAGAAGAAGAAGAAGAAGAATGACTTCAAGAAGGAGAATAAGAAGGAGGAGAAGAAGAAGTTGAAGAAGAAGAAGAACATGAGCAAGAAGAAGAAGAAGAAGAATTAGAAGCCAAAAAAAAGAAGAGGAAGAATAAGAAGCAAAAGAAACAAAAGAAGAGGAAGAAGAAGAAGAAGAAGAAGAAGAAGAAGAAGAAGAAAAAGAAGAACAAGAACAAGAAGGAGAAGAAGAAGATGAAAAAAATGAAGAAGAGGAAGAAGAATGAGAAGAAGAAGAAGAAGAAGGAGAAGAAGAAGAAGAAAGAGTAGATGAAGAAAAACAAGAAGAAGTTAGAGAAGTAGAAGAAGAAGAAAAGGAAGAAGAAGAAGAAGAAGAAGAAGAAGAAGAAGAAGAAAAAGAAGAGGAAAAAGAAAAAGATAAACAAGATAAGGAAGAAGAAGAAGAAGAAGAAGAGGAAGAAGAAGAAGTAGAAGAAGAAGAAGAAGAAGAAGAAGAAAAAGAAGTTAAAGAAGAAAAACATGAAGAAGAAGGAAGAGAAGGAGGAGAAGAAGAAGAAGAAGAAGAAGAAGAAGAAATGAAAGAAGAAGAAGTAGAAGAAGAGGAAGAAGACAAGAAGAAGAAAAAGAAGCAGAACAAGAAGAAGAAGAAGGAGAAGACGTAGAAGAAGAAAAAGAAGAAAAAGAAGAAGAACACAAAGAAGAAGAACATTAAGAAGAAGAAGCAGAAGATGAAGAAGAAGATGAAAAAGAAATAAAAGTAGAAGAAGAAGAAGAAGAAGGAGGAGAACAAAATGTAGAAGAAGAAGATTAAGAAGAAGAAGAAGAAGAAGAAGAGTTAGTAGAAGAAGAAGAAGAAGATGATGATGATGATGTTGATGATGATGATGATGAAGTGGAAGAAGAAGAAGAACAAGATCAAGAAGAAGAAGAAGAAGAAGATCAAAAAGAAGAAGAAGAAGAAGAAGAAGAGGTAGAAGATGAAGAAGAAGAAGAAGAAGTAGAAGAAGAAGTTGGAGAAGAAATAGATGGAGGAGAAGAAGAAGAAGATGTAGATGATGATGATGAAGAGAAAGAAGGAAAAGAAGTAGATCAAGAAGAAGAAGAAGAAGAAGAAGAAAGACAAGAAGAAGAAGAAGAAAAAGAAGAAGAGGACGTAGAGGAAGAAGAAGTAAAAGAAGAATAAGTAGAAAAGAAGTAGTAGTAGTAGAAGAAGAAGAAGAAGAGGAAGAAGAACAAGATGAAGAAAGAGTAGAAGAAGAAGAAGAAGAAGGAGAACAAGAAGTTGAAGAAGAATAACATGAAGAATGAGAAGAAGAAGAAGGAGAAGAAGAAGATGATGAAAAAGAAGAACCAAAGCAAGAAGGAGAAGAAGAAGAAGAGGAAGAATCAGAAGCCTAAAAAAAAGTAAAAGAGGAGGAATAAAAAGGCAAAGAAAAAGAAGAAGTGGAGGAAGAAAAAGAAGAAGAAGAAGAACAAGGACAAGATTGAGAAGTAGAAGAAGAAGAAGAAGTAGAGGGAAAAGGAGAAGAAGAAGTAGAAGAAGAAGACAAACAAGAAGAAGAAGAGCAAGAAGTTTTAGTAGAAGAAGAAAATGTAGAAGAAGAAGAGTTAGCAGTAGCAGATGAAGAAGAAGAAGAAGAAGGAGAAGAAGTAAAAGAAGAAGTAGGAGAAGAAGAAAAAGATGAATAAGAAGAAGAAGAAGAAGAAGAAGAAGAAGAAGAAGAATAAGAAGAATAAGCAAGAGAAGTTGAAGAAGAAGAACATGTAGAAGTAGAAGATGATGATGAAGAAAACTAAAAAGATGAAGAAGAAGAAGAAGAAGAATAAGTTGGAGAAGAAGGAGGAGAAGAATAAGAAGAAGAAGAAGAAGAAAATGAAGAAGCAGTAAAAGAAGAAGTAGAAGAAGAAGATTAAGAAGAAAAATAAGAAAGAGAAGAAGAAGTAAAAGAAGGTAATGAAGAAGAAGAAGAAGAAGAAGAGGAATAACAATAATAACAATAATAACAATAATAACATTAACAATAATAATAATAACAATAATAAAAATTAAAAAATAAATAATAATAATAATAATAATAATAATAATAATAATAATAATAATAATAATAAGTAGACGAAGAAGAAGAGGAATTAAAGGAACTAAAAGAAGAAAATGGAGGAGAAGAATGAGAAGAAGAAGACGAAAAACAACAAGAAGAAGAAGAAGACAAAGAAGAAGAAGAGAAAGCGGAAGAAGAAGAACAAGAAGATGAAGAAGGCAAAGAAGAAGAAGAATAAGAAGAAGAAGAAGAAGAAGAAGAAGAAGAAGAAGAAGAAGATGTTGAAGAAGAACAGGTGGTAGTAGTAGTAGTAGTAGAAGAAGAAGAAGAAGAAGGTGAAGGAGAAGGAGAAGGAGAAGAAGAAGAAGAAGAAGAAGAAGAAGGAGAAAAGTAGAAGACCAAGAGGAACCAAAAGGAGAAAAAGAAGGAGAAGTAGGAGAAGATGAAGAAGAATAAGAAGAGGAAGAATAATAATAGTAATAATTATGATAATAATAACCAGAAAAAGAAGAACAAGAAGAAGAGGAAGATGATGATGAAGACAAAGAAGAGGAAGAAGAAGTAGGAGAAGTAGAAGAAGTAGAAGAAGAAAAGGAAGAAGTAAAAGAAGATGAAGAAGTCAAAGAAAAAGAAGAAGATGAAAAAAGAGAAGAAGGGATGAAGAAGAAGAAGAAGATGGAGAAGAAGGAAAAGAAGAAGAAGAAGGAGAAGATGAAGAAGAACAAGAAGAAGAACGAGAAGAAAAAGAAGAAGAAGAGGAAGAAGAAGAAGAAGAAGAAGCAAAAGAAGAAGAAAAAGAACAAGAAGAAGATAAAGAAGGGAAATAAGAAGAAGAATAAGAAGAAGGAGAAGAAGAAGATGATGATGATAATGAAGAAGAAGTAGAAGAAGAAGAAGATGAAGTAGAAGAGGAAAAAGAAGAAAAAGAAGAATATCAAGAAGAAGGAGAAGAATAACAACAACTTGAAGAAGAAGAGGAAGAAAAAGAAGAAGAGGAAGAGGACAAGAAGAAGAAGAAGAAGATGAAGAAGAAGAAGTAGAAGAAGAGGAAGAAGAAGACGTAGAAGTAGAACAAGAAGAAGAATAAGAAGAAGAAAAGAAGAAGAAGAAGAAGAAGAAGAAGAAGTAGAGCAAGAAGAAGAAGAAGGAGTAGGTGAAGGAGAAGAGGAAGAGGAAGAAGAAGAAGAAGTAGAAGAAGAAGAAGAAGATGATGATTGTGATGATGATGAAGAAGCCATATATGGAGAATAGGAAGAACAACAAGGACAAGAAGAAGAAGTAGAGGAATTAGAAGAAGTAGAAGAAGTAGAACAAGAAGAAGTGGCAACAAAAGAAGAAGTGGAGGAAGAAGAAGAAGAAGAAGATGGAGAAGAAGGAGAAGAAGAAGAAGATGTTGATGATGATGCTGAAAAAGAAGAAGAAGAAGAAGAAGAAGAAGTAATAGAAGATGTACATGAAGAAGAAGAAGAAGAGAAAGACGAAGATGAAGAAGAAGATGAAGAGGACTAAGAAGAAGATGAAGACGATAAAGAAGTAATAGAAGAAGAAGAAGAAGAAGAAAAGAAGAAAAGGAAGAAGAAGAATAAGAACAAGAAGAAGAAAAAGTAGAAGGAGAATAAAAATGAGAAGTAGTAGAAGATAAAGAATAAGAAGGAGAAGAAGACGGAGAAGAAGAAGAAGAAGAAGAGGAAGGAGAAAGAGAAGAAGAAGAGGAAGAAGAAGAAGAAGAGCAAGAAATAGTAGAAGAAAAAGAACAGGAAGTTGAAGAAGAATTAGAATTAGAAGAAGAAGAAAAAAAAAGGAGAAGAAAAAGAATAAAAGGAAGAAGAAGATGATGAAAAGGAAGTATAGGATGAAGAAGAAGAGGAAGAAGATGAAGAAGAAGATGAAGAACAGGAAGAAAGGGAAGAACAAGAAGAAGAAGAAGAAAAGGAAGGAGAAGAAGACAAAGAAAAAGGAGTATAAGAAGTAGAACAACAAGAAGAAGAAGAAGAAAAGAAGAAGAAGGAGAAGAAGAAGAAGAATAGGAAGTAGAATAAGAAGAAGAAGCAAATGAAGAAAAAGAAGAAGAAGAAGAAGAAGAAGAAGCAGAAGAAGAAGAAGAAGAAGAAGAAGAAAAAGAAGAAAAAGAAGAAAAAGAAGGGTCGAAGTATTAGTGGTAGTAGAAGAAGAAGAAGAAAAAGAAGAAAATGTTGAAGAAGAAGTTGAAGCAAAGAAGAAGAAGAAGAAGAAGAAGAAGAAGAAAAAGAAGAAAATGTTGAAGAAGAAGTTGAAGCAAAGAAGAAGAAGAAAAAGAAGAAAATGTTGAAGAAGAAGTTGAAGCAAAGAAGAAGAAGAAGAAGAAGAAGAAGAAAAAGAAGAGGAAGAAGAAGAACAAGAAGAAGAAGAAAAAGAACAAGAAGTAGAAGAAGTAGTAGTAGTAGAAGAAGAAGATAAAGAAGAAGAAGAAGATGAAGAAAAATTAGAAGAAGAGAAAGAAGAAGAAGATATATAAGGAGAAGGAGAAGTAGAAGAGGAAAAAGAAATGAAGAAGGAGAAGAAGAAGAAGATGAAGATGAAGAATAACAAGAAGAAAAAGAAGAAGATGAAGAAGGAGGAGGCGAAGGAGGAGGAGGAGAAGAAGAAGAAGAAGGAAAAGAAGAAGCAGCAACAGATGAAGAAGAAGAAGAAGAAGAAGAAGTCACAACAGTAGAAGAAGGAGAAGAAAAAGAAGAACAAGCACAAGAAGAAGAAGAAGAACAAGAAGATGAAGAATAAGAGGAAAAAAGAAGAAAAATATGAAAAAGAAGAAGAACTAACGGACGAAGAAGAAGAAGTTAAAGAAGAAGAAGAAGAAGAAGTAGTAGTAGAGGAAGAAGAAGTGAAGGAAGAAGAAGTTAATGAAGTAGAAGAAGTAAAAGAAGAAGAAGAAGGTGAAGGAGGAGGAGGAGGAGAAGGAATAAAAGAAGAAGAAGAAAAAGATGATGCAAATATGAAGAAGAAGAAGAAGAATGACGAGACAAAGAAGAAGGTGAAGATGAAGAAGATGAAGAGGAAGAAGAAGATGAAGAAGAAGAAGAAGAAGAAAAAGTAGAAGAAAAACAAAAAGAAAATGAAAAAAAGAAGAAGAAGAAACAAAAGAAGAAAAAGTAGAAAGAGAATACAAAGGAGAAGTAGAAGATGAAGAAGAACAAGGAGAAGAAGATAGAGAAGAAGAAGAAGAAGAGTGAGAAAGAGAAGAAGAAGAGGAAGAAGAAGAAGAAGAATTAGTAGAAGAAAAAGAAGAGGAAGAAGAAGTAGAAAAAGAAGAGGAAGAAGAAGTAGAAAAAGAAGA
>JAIUJO010000137.1:215000-217500 GCA_023846275.1 Vanilla planifolia
AAGAAGAAGAAGATGATGATGATGATGAAGAAGAAGAAGAAGAAGAAGGGGAAAAAGAGGAAGAAGAAGAAGAAGTTGAAGAAGGAGAGGAAGAAGAGGAAGAAGAAGAGGAAGAAGAAGAGGAAGAAGATGTATAAGAAAAAGAAGTGGATGAAGAAGAAGTGGAAGAAGAAGAAGATGAAGAAGAAGCAGAAGAAGAAGAAGAAGAAGAAGAAGAAGAAGAAGAAGCAGAAGAAGAAGGAGAAGAAGAAGCAAAAGAAGAAGAAGAAGAAGAAGAGGGAAGAAGAAGAAGAAGAAGAAGAAGATGAAGAAGAAGAAGAAGATTAAGAGGATGAAGAGGAAGAAGAAGAAGAATAAGAAAAAGATGAAGAAGAACAAGAAGATGTAGAGGACGAAGAAGAAGAAGAAGAAGAATGAGAATATAGAAAGAAGAAGAACTAGAAGAAAAAAAGTAGAAGGAGAATAAAGTGGATAAAAAGAAGGAGATGAGGATCAAGAGGAAGGAGAAGAAGATAGAAACAAAGAGATTGGAGAAGAAGAAGAAGTAGTAGTAGAAGAAGATGATGATGATGATAATGAAGAAAAAGAAGAAGAAGAAGAATAAAAGAAGTAGATGTTAAAGTCGTATTAGTATTAGTAGAAGAAGAAGAAGAAGTGGAAGAAGAAGATGAAGATGAAGAAGATGAAAAGAGGAAGAAGTAGAAGAAGCAGAAGAAGTGGAACAAGGAGAAGGGGAAGAAGTAGAAGAAGAGGAAGAGGAAGAAGGAGAAGAAGAAGAAGGAGGAGGACAAAAAGAAGAAGAATAAGAAAAAGATGAAGAAGGAGAAGAAGAAGTAGAAGAAGTAGAAGAAGGAGGAGAACAAGAAGGAGAAGTAGGAGAAGAAGAACAAAAATAATAGCAAGAAGGAGAAGAAGAAGAAGTGGAAGAAGAACAAGAGGAAGAAGAAGGGGAAGAAGAGGAAGAAGAGGAAGAGAAGAAGAAGAAGAAGAAGAAGAAGATGTAGAAGAAGAATAAGAATATAGAAAGAAGAAGAATTGGAAGAATAAAGAGGAGAAGGAGATGAGGATCAAAAGGAAGGAGAACTAGAAAGAAAAGAGACAGTAGAAGTAGAAGTAGTAGAAGAAGAAGAAGATCATGACCAGGAAGAAAAAGATAAAGTAGAAGAATAAAAGAAGTAGATGTTAAAGTTGTAGTAATAGCAGTAGTCGTAGAAGAAGAAGAAGAGGAGGAAGAAGATGAAGATGAAGAAGATAAAAAGAGGAAGTAGAAGAAGCAGAAGAAGTGGAACAAGGAGAAGCAGAAGTAGTAGAAGAAGAGAAAGACGAAGAAGGAGAAGAAGAAAAAGAAGGAAGAGAAAAAGAAGAACAAGAAGAAGATGATGAAGAAGAAGGAGAAGAAGAAGTAGAAGAAGAAGTAAAAGAAGTAGTAGGAGAAGAAGAACAAAATCAAGAACGAGAAGGAGAAGAAGAAGAAGAGGAAGAAGAACAAGAGGAAGAAGAAGGGGAAGAAGTGGAAGAAGAAGAAGAAGAAGAAGAAGATAAAGAAGAAGAAGAAGAGGGAGAAGGAGAAGAAGATGGTAAAGAAGATGAAGAAGGAGAAGAAGATGTTGGAGAAGAAAAAGAAGAAGAAGATGCAGAAAATAAGAAGAAAAAAATAAAAAAAAAGAAAAAAGAAAGAAGAACTAGAAGAAGAAAAGGAAAAAGAAGAAATAGAAGAAAAAAAATGAAGAAGAAGATGTAGTAGTTAAGGAAGAATAAGTAGAAGAAGAAGAAGAAGAAGAAGAAGAAGAAAAAGAAGAAGAAGAAGAAGAAGAACAAGAAGAAAAAGAAGAAGTAGAAGAGGAAGAAGAGGAAGAGGAGGAAGAAGAAGAAGAAAAGGAATAATAAGAAGCAGCGGAGGAGGAGGAGGAGGCGGAGGTAGTAGAAGAAGAAGATTAAAAAGAAGAAGAATGACAAGAAGAAGGAGAAGAAGAAGAAGAGGAAGATGAAGAAGGAGAAAGAGAAGTGGAAATAGAAGAAGAAGAAGAAGAAGAAGAAGAAGAAGAAGAAGAAGAAGAAGAAAAAGAAAATAAAGTAGAAGAAGAACAACAACAATAACAAGAAGATGAAGAAAAAGTAAAAGAAGAAGAAGAAGTAAAAGAAGTTGGAGAAAAAGAAGAAGAAGAAGAAGATGATGAAGAAGCAACAACAGTAAAAGAAGAAGATGAAGAGGAAGAACATGAAGAACAACAAAGACAACAAAAAGAAGAAGAACATGAAAAAAGAAGAAGAAGAAGAAGAAGAAGAAGAAGAAGTTGAAGAAGATAATGAAGGAGAAGAAGAAGAAGATGAAGCAGGAGAAGAAGTAGAAGAAGGAGAAGAGGCTGAAGAAGAAGAAGAAGAAGAAGAAGAAGAAGGAGAAGAAGAAAAAGAAGAAGAAGAAGAAGCAGAAGAAGAAGAAGAAGAAGAAGAAGAAGAAGATGAACAAGAGGAAGTAATAGTAGTAGAAGAAGTGGGAGAA
>JAIUJO010000137.1:222500-225000 GCA_023846275.1 Vanilla planifolia
AGGAAGAAGAAGAGAAAGAAGAAAAGAAGATGTAGAAGAAGAAGGAGAATAAGAAAGAGAAGAAGAAGAGGGAAAAGAAGAAAGAGAAGAAGATGAAGAAAAGGAAGAAGGGGAAGAAGAAGAAGAAGTCAAAGAAGTAGAAGAAGTAGAAGAAAAAGAAATGTAAGAATAAGAGGAAGAAGAATAAGAAGAAGAAGAAGAAGAAGAAGAAGAAAAAAAAAAGAACAAAAAGAAGAAGAAGAAGAAGAAGAAGAAAAAGAAGTAGATGGAGTGAAAGAAGAAAAAGAAGAAGAAGAAGAAGAAAAAGAAAAAGAAGAAGATGATGATGAAAATGAAGAAGAAGAAGAAGTAGAAGGAGAAGACATACTTGTTGTCATAGAAGTAGATGAAGAAGAAGAAGAAGAAGAAGAAGAAGAGGAGGAAGAAGAGGAAGAAAAAGAAGAAGAAGAAGAAGAAGAAGAAGATCACAAAGAAGAAGAAGAAGAAAAAGAAGAAGAAGAAGAGGAAGAAGAAGAAGAAGAAGATGAAGAAGAACAAGAAGATGTAGTAGACGAAGAGGAAAAATAAGAAGAAGATGAAGAAGAAGAAGGAGAAGAAGAATAAGAATAAGAAGAAGAAGAATAAGAAGAAGAAGAAAAAGAAAATGAAGAAGAAAAGAAGAAGAGGAGGAATAAGAATATAGAAAGAAGAAGAAGAGCCAGAAGAAAAAAAAGTAGAAGTAGAAAAAAGAGGAGAAGAAAAAGGAGATGAGGATCAAGAGGAAGGAGAAGAAGAAAGAAAAAATGTGACAGAGGAAGAAGTAGAAGAAGATGAAGAAGCAACAGTAGTAGTTGTAGCCGTAGTAATAGTAGTAGTAGTAGTAGAAGAAGAAGAAGAAGAAGGAGAAGAACTAGTAGATGATGAAGAAGAAGAGAATAAGAAGATGATGTCAATGAAGAAAAAGAGAAAAAAGAAGAAAAAGAAGAAGAATAATAATGGAAAAAGAAGTAGATGTTGAAGTAGTAGTAGTAGTAGTAAAAGAAGAAGATGAAGATGAAGAAGAAGGAAAGAGGAAGAAGTAAAAGAAGTAGAAGAAGAGGTAAAGGAAGGAGATGGGAAGAAGAAGAAGAAGAAGAGGAACAAGAAGAAGGAGAAGAAGAAGAGGAAGTAGTAGAAAAAGTAGTAGAGGAGGAAGAAGAAGAAGAAGAAGAACATGAAGAAGAACAAGAAGATGTAGAGGATGAAGAAGAAGAAGAAGATGAGAAAGAAGAAGAAAAAGAATAATAAAAAGAAGAAGAAGAGGAAGAAGAAGATAAGAAGAAGAAGAAGATAAGAAGAAGAAGAAGAGGATGAAGAATAAAATAGAAAGAAGAAGAACCAAACGAAAAAAAAAGTAGATGGAGAATAAAGAGAAGAAGAAGAAGAAGATGTGGATGAAGAGGATGAGGAAGAAGAAAGAAAAAATGAGATAGAAGAAGAAGAAGTAGAAGATGTAACAGTAGTGACAGTAGTAGTAGTTGAAAAAGAAGAGGAAGAAGAAGGAGAAGAACAAGTAGATGAAGAAGAAGAAGAAGAAGAAGAAGAAGAAGAAGAAGAAGAAGAAGAAGAAGAAAAAGAAAAAGAAGTTGAAGAAGAAGACAAAGAAGTTGAAAATGAAAACGAATAAGATGAACAACAAGAAGAAGAGGTAAAAGTAGAAGTAGAAGAAGAAGAAGAACAAGAAGATGAAGAAAAAGTAAAAGCAGAAGAAGAAGAAGAAGAAGAAGAAGAAGAAGAAGAAGTTGGAGAAGAAGAAGAAGAAGAAGAAGAAGAAGAAGAAGATGAAGAAGCAACCACAGTAAAAGAAGAAGAGGAAGAAGAAGAACATGAAGAACAGCAACAACAAGAAGAAGATGAAGAAAAAGAAAATAGAGAAAGAAGAAGAAGTTGAAGAAGATACTAAAGAAGAAGAAGTTAATGAAGGATAAGAAGAAGAAGAGGAAAGAGAAGAGGCTGAAGAAGAAGAAGAAGAAGAAGAACAAGGAGAAGAAGAAGAAGAAGAAGAAGAAGAAGAAGTAGCAGTAGTAGAAGAAGTAGGAGAAAAAGATCAATAATAATAATAATAATAATAATAATAATAATAATAATAACATGTAGAAGAAGAAGGATAAGAATAAGAATAAGAAGGAGGAGGAGAAGAAGAAGAAGAAGAAGAAGAAGAAGAGGAAGAAGAAGTTAAAAAAGAAGAAGAAGAAGAAGGTGAAGATGAAGAATAAAATGAAGAAGAAGATGCGGAAGAAGAATACAAGAAGAAGAAGATGAAGCAAAAGAAAAAGGAGAAGGAGATGAGGAAGAAGAAGAAGGAGAAAAAGAAGAATGAGAAATAAATGAAGAAGAAGGAGAAAAAGAAGATGATGAAGTGGAAGAAGATGAAGAAGAGAAGTAGTAGTAAAAGAAGAAGAAGAAGATGATTATGATGATGAAGAAGAAGTAGAAGAAGAAGAAAATGAAGTTGAATTAAAAGAAGAAGTAGAAGAAGATG
>JAIUJO010000137.1:232500-235000 GCA_023846275.1 Vanilla planifolia
TAAGAGAAAAAGATGAATAATAATAATAAGAACATGTAGAAGAAGAAGGATAAGAATAAGAATAAGAAGGAGGAGGAGAAGAAGAAGAAGAGGAAGAAGAAGTTAAAAAAGAAGAAGAAGAAGGTGAAGATGAAGAATAAAATGAAGAAGAAGATGCGGTACAAGAAGATGAAGATGAAGCAGAAGAAAAAGGAGAAGGATATGGGGAAGAAGAAGAAGGAGAAGAAGAAGAATGAGAAATAAAAGAAGAAGAAGAAAAAGAAGATGATGAAGTGGAAGAAGATGAAGAAGAGTAGTAGTAGAAGAAGAAGAAGATGATGATTATGATGATGAAGAAGAAGTAGAACAAGAAGAAAATGAAGTAGAATTAAAAGAAGAAGTAGAAGAAGATGAAGAAGCATAAGAGGAAAAGAAGAAGATGTAGAACAAGAAGAAGAAGTAGAAGTAGAAGAAGTAGAAGAAGACAAAGAAGAAGAGAAGAAGAAGAAGAAGAAGAAGAAGAAGAACAAGAAGAAGAAAAATAAGAAGAAGAAGGAGGAGGAGGAGGAGGAGAAGAAGAAGAAGAAAAAGAAGAAGAAGAAGAAGAAGAAGAAGAAGAAGAAGAAAAAGAAATGAAGAAGTAGAAGAAAGAGAAGAAGAAGGAGAAAGAGAAGGGGAACAAGATGGAGTTAAAGGAGAAGTAGTAGAAGAAGAAGAGAGAGCAAAAGAAGAAGGAGAAGGGGAAGAAGAGGAAGAAAAAGGAGTAGAAGAAAAATAATAATAAGAAGAAGCAAAAGAAGAAGAAGCAGAAGAAGAAAAAGTAGAAGAAGAAGAAGAAGAAAAAGAAGAAGAAGAAGAAGAAGAAGAGAGAGGAAAAGAACAAGAAGAAGGGGAAGAAGAAGAAGAAAAAGGAGAAGAAGAAAAATAAGAAGAATAAGAAGCAAAAGAAGAAGAAGCAGAAGAAGAAAAAGCAGAAGAGGAAGAAGAAGAAGAAGAAGAAGAAGAAGAAGAAGAAGAAGAAGAAGAACAAGAACAAGAGGAAGAAGAAGAAAAAGAAGAAGAAGAAGAAGGAGAAGTAAAAGTGCAAGAAGAAGAAGAAGAAGCAAAAGAAGATAAAAGAGAAGAAGAAGGAGAAGTAGAGGTGGAAGAAAAAGAAGAAGAAGAAGAAGAAGGAGACGAAGAAGAAGATGAAGAAGAAGAAGAAGAAGAAGAAGATGATGATGAAAAGAAAGAAAAGGTAGTAGAAGAAGATGATGAAGAAGTAGAAGAAGTAGAAGAAGAAGAAGAGGAAGAAGAAGAAGAAGAAGAGCAAAAAGAAGAAGAAAAGAAGAAGAAGAAGAAGAAGTAGTAGAAGAAGAAGAAGAAGAAGTGGAGGAAGGAGAAGAAGAAGAAGATGATGATGGTGAAGATAAAGAAGAAGAAGAAGAAGAAGATTAAGAAGAAGAATAATAAGAAGAAGAAGAAAAAGGTGGCATAGCATAAATAGAAGAAGAAGAAAATCGAGAAGGGGAATAAGGAGTAGAAGAAGTAAAAGAAGGAGAAGAAGAAATAGAAGAAGAAGACAGAGAAGTAGGAGAAGGAGAAGAAGAAGAACAAGAAATAAAAGAAGAAATAGAGTAAGTAGATGTTGAAGTAGTAGTAAAAGAAAAAAAGGAAGAAGAAGAAGAAGATGAAGATGAAGAAGATGGAAAGAGGAAGAAGTAAAAGAAGTAGAAGAAGTAGAGGAAGGAGATGGGGAAAAAGAAGAAGAAGAAGAGGAATAGGAAGAAGGAGGAGAAGAAGAAGAAGAGGAAGAAGAAGAAAAAGAGGAAGTAGTAGAAAAAGAAGTAGTAGAAGAGGAAGAAGAAGAAGAAGAAGAACATGAAGAAGAACAAGAAGATGTAGAGGATGAAGAAGAAGTAGAAGAAGATGAGAAAGAAGAAGAAGAAGAAGAATAAAAAGAAGAAGAAGAGGAAGAAGAAGATAAGAAGAAGAAGAAGAGGATGAAGAAGAAAATAGAAAGAAGAAGAACCAAAAGAAAAAAAAGTATATGGAGAATAAAGATGAGAAGAAGAAGGAGATGAGAATGAAGAGGATGGAGAAGAAGAAAGAAAAAAGAGATAGAAGAAGAAGTAGAAGATGTAACAGTAGTGGCAGTAGTAGTAGTAGAAAAAGAAGAGGAAGAAGAAGGAGAAGAACAAGTAGATGAAGAAGAAGAAGAAGAAGAAGAAGAAGAAGAAGAAGAAGAAGAAGTTGAAGAAGAAGAAGTTGAAGAAGATGAAGACGAAGAAGTTGAAAATGAAAACGAATAAGATGAACAATAAGAAGAAGTAAAAGTAGAAGTAGAAGAAGAAGAAGAAGAAGAAGAAGAACAAGAAGATGAAGAAAAAGTAAAAGCAGAAGAAGAAGAAGAGGAAGAAGAAGAAGAAGAAGTTGGAGAAAAAGAAGAAGAAGAAGAAGAAGAAGAAGATGATGAAGAAGCAACCACAGTAAAAGAAGAAGAGGAAGAAGAAGAACATGAAGAACAACAACAACAAGAAGA
>JAIUJO010000137.1:240000-247500 GCA_023846275.1 Vanilla planifolia
AAGAAGAAGGTGAAGATGATGTTGATGATGATGACGATTAAGAAGAAGAAGAAGAAGAAAAGAAGGAGAAGAAGCATAAGAAGCAGAAGAAGAAGACGAAGAAGAAGAATAAGGAGAAAAAGAAGAAGAAGAAGAATAAGAGGAAAAAGAAGTAGAGGGCCAAGAAGAAGAAGACGAAGAAGAAGAAGAAGAAGAACAAGAAGAAGAAGAAGAGGAAGAAGAAAAAGTATAACAAGTGGAAGAAGAAGAAGACAAAGAAGAAGAAGAAGTAGAAGATAAAGAAGAACAAGAAGAAGAAGAAGAAGGAGAAGAAATAGAAGAATAAGAATAAGAAACAGTAGAAGAAGTAGATGAAGAAGACGAAGTTGTAGTAGAAGAAGAAGTAGAAAAAGAAGTTGTAGTTGTAGTAGTAGTAGTAGAAGAAGAGGAAGAAAAAGAAGAAGAAGAAAAAGAAGAAGAAAAAGAAGAAGAAAAAGAAAAAGAAGAAGAAGTAGTAGAAGAAGAAAAAGTTGAAAAGAAGAAGTAATAAATGAAGAAGAAAAAGAAGTAGAAGAAGAAGAAGACAATGAAGAAGAAGAAAATAAAAAAAAGGAGGAGATGAAGATAAAGAAGTTAAAGAAGAAGAGAAGAAGAAGAAAAAAAATAAAGAGAAGTAGAAGTGAAAGAGGAAAGGGAAAAAGACAAAGAAGATGAAGATGATGAAGAAGAAGAAGAAGAAAAAGAAGAAAAAGTGAAAGAAGAAGAAGAAGAAGAAGGAGAAGAGGAAGAAGAAGAAGAAGAAGAAGAAGAAGAAGAAGAAGAGGAGAAAGAAGAAGAAGAAGAAGAGGAAGAAGAAGAAGAGGTGGACAAAAAAGAAGAGATGGGAGGAGGACAAGAAGAAAGAGAAGAAAAAGAAGAAGAAGAAGGGAGGAGGTAGAAGATGAAGAAGAAAAAGTAGAAATAGAAGAAGAAGTAGAAGAAGAAGTAGAAGAAGAAAAAGTAGAAGAAGATGATGAGGAATAAGAAAAAGAAGAAGAAGAAGAAGAAGTAGTTGGTAAAAAGTAGAATAAAAAGAAGAAGAGAAGAAGAACAAGATGATGAAAAAAAGAAGTTGAAGAAAAACTAGAAGAAGAAGAAGAAGATTGAGAAGAAGAAGGGGAAGAAGAAGGGGAAGGTAAAGAAGAAGGGGAAGAGGAAGGAGAAGAAGAAGAATAAGAAGAACAAGAAAGAGAAGACAAAGGAAGAAGAAAAAAAAGAAGTAGAAGAAGATGAAGAGGAAGAAAGAGAAGAAGAAAAAGTAGAAGAAGTAGTAGATGTTGGAGGAGAAACAAAAGAAGATGATGAAGAAGAAGAAGAAGAAGAGGAGGAGGAGGAGGAGGAAGAAGAAGAAGAAAAAGGAAATGAAGTAGTATTAGTAGTAGAAGAAGAAGAAGCAAAAGAAGAATAAGAAAAAGAAGTTGTCGAAGAAGAAGTGGAAGAAGAGGAGTTTGTAGGAGTAGAAGAGGAAGTAAAAGAAATAGATGAAGAAGTAGATTTTGAAGAGTATGACTATGATGAAGAAGAAGATGATATAAAAGAGGAAGAAGATGAAGATGAATAAGAAGAAGAAGAAGAAGATGAAGAACACGAAGAAGGAAAGGAAGAAGAAGAAAAAAGAAGAGACGAAGAAAAAGAAGAGGAAGAAGTAGAAGAAGAAGGAGGAGAAGAAGAAGAAGAAGAAGAAGAAGAAGAAGAAGTAGAAGAAATAGAAAAGAAGAAGTAAAAGTAAAGAGAAGTAGTAGTAGAAGAAGAATAATAAGTAGTAGTAGAAGGAGAAGAAGAAAAAGAAGAATAAGAAGAAGGGGAAAAGGAAGAAGAAGAAGAAGATGAAGAAGTAGAAGAATTAGAATAGGAAGAAGAAGAAGAAGAATAAATGGAAGTTGAAGAAGATGATGAAGAAGAAGAAGTAGAAGAAGAAGAAGAAGAAGAAGAAGAAGAAGAAGAAGAGGAATAAGAACAAGAATAGAAGAAGAAGTAGATGAAGAAGTAGTAATAGAAGAAGAAGAAGAAGAAGATGAAGGAGGAGGTGGAGGAGGAGAAGAAGTAGTAGTAGTAGTAGAAGAAGAAGAATTCGAAGAAGAAGTAGCAAAAGAGGAAGAAGAAGAAGAAAAGTCAGAGGACAAGAAGAAGAAGAAGAGAAATAATAAGAAGAAAAAGAAGAACCAGAAGAAGGAGAAGAATAAAAACTTGAAGAAGAAGGAGAGGTTAGGGAAGAAGTTGAAGAAGACGAAGACGAAGAAGTGGAAGAATATGAGGAAAAAGAAAAAGTGAAAGAATTAGAAGAAGAAGCAGAAGAAGAAGGAGAAGAGGAAGTAGAAGAAGCAGAATAAGAGGAAAAAGAGGGAGAAGAAGAAGAAGATGATGATGATGAAGATTTAGAAGAATAAGAAAAAGAAGAAGGAGAAGAAGAAGAAGAAGAAGAATTGAAAGAAGAAGAAGAAGAAAAAGTAGAAGAATTTGAAGTAGAAGTAGAAGAAGAAGAAGAAGAAAAGAAGTAGTAGAACAAGCAGAAGTAGCAGTAGAAGAAAGGGAAATAGAAGGAGGAGAAGGAGGAGAAGAAGATAAAGGAGAATAATAATAATAATAATAATAATAATAATAATAATAATAATAATAATAATAATAATAATAATAATAATAATAATAATAATAATAAGAAGTAGATGAAAAAGAAGAAGTAGAAGAAGGTGAAGTAGAAGAAGAAGAAGAAGAAGAGTAAGATGAAGAAGGAGAACAAGAAGAAGAAGAAGTAGATGTAGAAGAAGAAGAGGAAAAAGAAGAAGGTGGAGGAGGAGAAGTAGAAGAAGAAGGAGAAGAAGAAAAGGATGAAGAAGGAGAAGAAGATGGAGAAGAAGAAGAAGAAGATGAAGAAGAAGAAGAAGCAAAAGAAGATGATGACGACGAAGAAGGGGAAGAAGAAAAAGAAGAAGAATAAGAATAAGAAGAAGAAGAAGAATAATAAAAAGAGAAGAAGAAGGAGTACGAGAAGTAGAAGTAGAAGAAGAAGATGAAAAAAAAAGATGAAGAAGAAGAAGAAGAAGATGATGATGAAAATGAAGAAGAAGAAGAAGAAGTTGATGATGAAGAAGAAGAAGAAGAAAAAGATGGAGAAGAAGAAAAAGAAGAAGATGGAGAAGAAGAAGAACTAGAAGAAGAAAATGAGGAAAGAGAAAAAGAAGTAGAAGAAGAATAAGTAGTAGTAGCAGAAGAAGAAGAAATAGAAGAAGAAGAAGAAGAAGAAGAAGAAGAAGAAGAAGAAGTACAAAAGGAAGTGCAAGAAGAAGAAGATGTAGAAGAAGAAGCAGAAGAAGAAGAAGAAGAAGAAGAAGAAGAAGAAGAAGAAGAAGAAGAAGAAGGACAAGCTAAAGAAGCAGGAAATGCAAAAGATCAAGAGGTAGAAGAAGAAGAGGACGAAGAAGTTGAAGAAGAAGAAAAAGAAAAAGAAGTCAAAGAAGTAGAACAAGGGGAAGAATGAGAGGAAGAAGAAGAGGAAAAGAATGAAGAAAAAGAAGAATAAGAATTAGAAGTAAAAGAAGTAGATGAGGAAGAAGAAGAAGTAGGAGAAGAAGAGGAAGAATAAGAAGAAGTAGATGATGAAGTAAAAGAAAAAAAAGAAGAAGATGATGATGAAGAAGATGAAGTAGAAGAAGTAGAAGTAAAAGAAGAAGAAGAAGATGAAGACAAAGAAGAAGATGAAGATGAAGACAAAGAAGAAGAAGAAGATGAAGAAGGCAAAGAAGAAGAAAAAGCAAATGAAGATGAAGAAGATCACAAAGAAGAAGAAGAAGAAGAAGAAGAACCAGAGGAAGAAAAAGTAGAAATAGAAGTAGAAGGAGAAGAATAAGGAAATGATATAGAAGAAGAAGGAGAAGAAGAAGGGGAAGTAAAAGAAGAAGAAGGAGAAGAAGAAGAAGACGAAAAAGAAGAAGAAGAAGTGGAAGAAGAAGATGAAGAAGAAGAAGAAGATGAAGAAGAAGATGAAGAGGAATTTGATGAAGTAGTAGAAGAGGAAGAAGGAGAAGTAGAAGTAGAAGAAGAAGAAGAAGAAGAAGAAGAAGAAGAAGAAGGAGAAGAAGAAGATAAAACAAGAAGTACAGGAAGAAGAAGTAGCAGAAGAAGAAGAAGTGGGAAGAAGAAGAAGGGGAAGCAGAAGATGAAGAAAAAAGAGAAGAAAAAGAAGGAGAAGCAGAAGAAGAAGAAATAGAAGAAGAAGTTGAAGGGGAAGAAGAAGAAGAAGAAGAAGAATAAAAGGAAGAAGAAGAAGAAGAAGAAGAAGAAGAAGAAGAACATGAAATAGAAGAGGAAATAGAAGAAGAAGTAGAAGAAGTTGAAGGGGAAGAAGAAGAAGAAGAAGAAGAAGAAGACGAAGAGGAAGAAGAAGAAGAAAATGAAGAAGAAGAACAAGAAAAAGAAGAAGAAGTGGAAAAAGAAGAAGAAGTGGAAAAAGAAGAAGCAGAAGAAGTAGAAGAAGAGGAAGAAGAAGTCGAAGAAGAAAAAGAAGTAGAAGTAGAAGAAGAAGAAGAGGAAGGAGAAGTAGAAGAAGAAGAAAAAGAAGAAAAAGTAGAACTAGTAGAAGAAGAAGAAGTAGAGGAATAAGAACAAGTGAAAAAAGAAGAAAAGGAAGAAGATGTAGGAGGAGGATGAGAAGAGAAGAAGAAGGAAAAGAAGAAGTCGAAGAAGAAGGAGAAGAGGAAGTAGAAAAAGAAGAAGAGGAAGAAGAAGAAGAAGTAGAAGAAGAAGAACAAGAAGTGGAGGAAAAGAAGAAGAAGAAGATGAAGAAGCAGAGGTAGGAGATGAAGAACTGGAAGAAGAGGAAGAAGATGAGGAGGAAGAAGAAGAAGATCAAGAAGAAGTAGAAGAACAAATAGAAGAAGAAGAAAAGGTGGAAGAAGAAGAAGAAGAAGAAGAAGGAGATGTAGAAGAAGTAGAAGAAGAAGAAGAAGATGACCATGATGAAGAAGAAGAAGAAGAAGTAGAAGAAGAAGTAGTTGTGGAAGAAGAAGAAGAAGAAGAAGAAGAACTACTACAAGAATAAGCAGAAGAAGAAGAAGAAGAAGAAGAATAGAAAGAAGGAGGAGAATAAGAAGTAGAAGAATAAAAAGAAAAAGAAAAAGAAAAGATGATGAAGAAGAAGAAGAAGATAAAGAAGGTGAAGAAGAAGATGGAGAAAAAGATGGAAAAGAAGTAGAAGGCAAAGAAGAAATAGAAGCAGAAGAAGAAGAAGATGAAAAAGAAGAAGATGAAGAAGTAGAAGAAATATAAGAAGAAGAAGTAGAAAAGGAAGGAGAAGATGGAGAAGAAGAAGAAGCAAAAGAAGGACAAGAAGAAGAAGAACAAGAATTTGAAGGAAAAGAAGAAGAAGAAGTAGAAGGATAAGAAGAAGAGGAAGACGACGAAGAAGAAGAAGAAGAAGAAGTTGAAGGAAAAGAAGTAGAGAAGAGGACGAAAATGAAGAAGAGGGCGATGAAGATGAAGAAGAAGAAGAAGAGGAGGAGGAAGAAAAAGTAGAAGTAGAAGAAGAAGAAGAAGAAAAAGAAGAAGAAGATGATGATGATGATTATGATGACATAAAAGAAGAAGAAGAAGAAGAAGAAGGAGAAGAAAGGGGTATAGAGGTAGAAGAAGAAGGGGAAGAAACAGAAGAAAAAGAAGAAGGCGAAGAAGCAGAAGAAGAAGAAGAAGAAGAAGAAGAAGAGGAAGAAGAAGAAGAAAAATTAGAAGAAGATGAAGAAGAAGAAGAATAAGAAGCAGAAAAAGAAGAAGTGGAAGAAGAAGTAGGAGAAGAATAGCAAGAAGATGAGGAAGAAGAAGAAGAAGTAGAAGAAGAAGAAGAAAGAGAAGAAAATTGAGATGGGGATGAAGAAAAATAAGAAGAAGAAGAAATGGAAAAAGAAGAAGAAGAAGAATAATAAGAGATGAAGAACATGATGATGACGATGAAGAATAAGATGAAGAAGAAAAATTAGAAGAATAAGAAGTAGAATTTTTAGTAGTAGTAGAAGAAGAAGATGAATAAGAATAAGAACAAGAAGAACATAAAGAACATGAAGTACAAGAAAAGAAGAAGAACAAGAAAAGAAGAAGAAGGGAAGGAGAAGAAGAAATGAAAAAGAAGAGGAAGAAGCCAAAGAAAGAGAAGAAGATGACGGAGAAGTAGAAGAATAAGAAGAAGAAGAAGAAGAAGAAGAAGAAGAAGAAGAAGAACAAGTAATAGAAGAAGAAGAACAAGTAATAGAAGAAGAAGAAGAAGTAGTTAGATGTAGAAGAACTAGAAGAGGAAGGAGAAGAAGAAGAAGGAGAAGAAGTAGGAGGAGAAAAGAAGAAGAAGAAAAAAAGGAGGAAGAAAAAGAAGAAGACGTTGATGAAGAAGAAGAAGATGAAGAAGAAGAGGAAGAAGAAGAAGAAGAATAAGAAGAAGAAGAAGAAGATGATGATGAAGAAGAAGTAGAAGATGATGAAGTAGAAGTAGAAGAAGAAGAAAAAGAAGAAGAAGAAGAAGAAGAAGAGGAAGAAGTTGAAGAAGAAGAAGAATAACAAGAAGAACATGAACAAGATGAAACAAAAGAAGAAGAAAAAGAAGAAAAATGAATAAGAAAAAGAATTAGGAGAAGAAGGAGAAGAAGAAATGAAGAAGAAGTAACAGAAGAAGGAGAAGAAGAAGGAGAAGAAGAAGAAGTATTAGAAGAAGGCAAAGAAGAAGAAGAAAGTGAAGGAGAAGAAAAAGAAGAAGAAGATGAAGAAGTACAAAAAGGAGGAAAGGGAGAATAAGAAGAAGAAGAAAAAGAGGAAGAAGAGGAATAAAAAGAAGAAGAATGAGAAGAAGAAGAAGATGAAGAAGAAGGAGAAGAAGAAGAAGAAGAAGAAGAAGAAGAAGAAGTAGAAGAAGAATAAAAAGAAGAAGAAGAAGAAGAAGAAGAAGTAAAATAAGTGGAAGAAGAACAAAGAGAAGAAGAAGAAGAAGATGACGAAGAAGAACAAGAAGAAGAAGAAGAAAATAGGGAAGAAGAAGTATAAGAAAAAGAAGAATAAGAAAAAGAAGAATAAGAAAAAGAAGATAATTATTATAACAAGGAAGAGAAGGAGATGTAGAGGAGAAGAAGATGAAGAAATGAAGAAGAAGAAGAAAGAGAAGAAGAAGAAGAAGAAGAAGAAGGAGTAGAAGAAGGAGGAGTATAAGAAGAAGAAAAAGGTGAAGAAGAAGAAGGAGAAGAAGAAGCAGAAGATGAAGAAGATGGAGAACAACAACAAGAAGAAGTAGTAGTAGAAGAAGAATAAAAAGTAGAAGAAGAAGAAGAAGACGAAGAAGAAGAAGAAGAAGAAGAAGAAGAAGAAGAAGAAGAAGTGGAAGAAGAAGAAGAAGAACAAGAAGAAGAAGAAGAAGAAAAAAAAAGAAGAAAAGTAAGAACAAGAAGAAGAATTAGCAAAAAAAACAAAAAGAAGAAGAAGAAGTAATAGTAGAAGAAGAAGAAGAAAAAGAAGTAG
>JAIUJO010000137.1:255000-257500 GCA_023846275.1 Vanilla planifolia
GAAGAAGTAGAAGTAGAAGAAGAAGAAGAAGAAGAACAAGAAGAAGAGGAAGAAGAGGAAGGAGAACAAGAAGAAGAAGATGTGGAAGAAGTAGAAGAAGAAGAAGAAGAAGAAGAAGAAGAGGAAGAAGAAGAAGAAGAAGAAGAAGAAGAAGAAGAAGAAGAAGAAGAAGAAGAAGAAAGTGAAAAAGGAGAAGAAGAAGAAGAAGGTGAAGAAGAATATGGTGAAGAAGAAGAAAAAATAAAAGAAGCAAAAGAAGAAGGAGAAGAAGAAGTTGAAAAAGTTGAAAGAGAAGAAGGAGGAGAAGTAGAATAAGTAGAAGAAGAAGTAGAAGGAGAAGAAGAGGAATAAGAAGATGAAGAAGAAGAAGAAGAAGAAGAAGAAGAGGAAGAAGAAGGAGAAGAAAAAGAAGAAGAATAAGAAGAAGAAGAAGAAGAAGAAGAAGAAGAAGAAGAAGTTCGAGAAAAGGTAGAAGGAGAGGATGAAGAAGAAGTAGAAGAAGAAGAAGAAGAAGTGGAAGAAGAAGAAGAAATAGAAGAATATGAAGAATAATAATAAGAAAAAGAAGAAAAAGAAGAAGGCGAGGAAAAAAGATCAAGAAGAGAAGAAGAAGAAGAAGAAGCAATAGAAAAGAAGAAGAAGAAGAAGAAGAAAAAGAAGACGAAGAAGAAGAAGTAGAAGCAAAATAAGAATAAGAAGATTAAGAAGAAGATGAAAAGAAGAAGAACAAGAAGTAGAAGTAGAAGAAGGAGAAGTAAAAGAAGAAGATGAAGAAGATGACAAAGAAGAAGAATAAGAATAAGAAGAAGAAGAAGAAGAAGATGAAGAAGAAGAAGAAGATAACGAAGAAAAAGAAGAAGAAGAATTAGTAGAAGAAGAAGACGTAGAAAAAGATGAAGAAGAGAAAGAATAAGGAGAAGAAGAAAAGAAGAAGAAGAAAAGGAAAAGAAGAAGAAGTAAAGGAAGGAGAAGAAGAAGAAAATGAAGAATAAGAAGAAGAAGAGGGAGTAGAAGAATTAACAGATGATGACAAAGAAGAAGAAGAAGATGTAGAAGAAAAAGAGCAAGCAGAAGAAGAAAAAGAAGCTGAAGAAGAAGAAGAAGAAGAAGATGAGGAAGAAGAAGAAGAAGAAGTGGAAGAAGAACAAGAAGTAGAAGAAATAGCATAATAATAATAATGATAAGAAAAAAATAATAATAATAAGATGAACAAAATGAAGAAGAAGAAGAACATGATTAAGGAGAACAAGAAGAAGAAGAAGAGGAAGAAGAAGAAGAAGAAGAAGAGGAAGAAGATAAATAGGAAGAAGAGGAAGAAGAAAAAAAAAGAAGCAACAGCAAAAGAATAAGAAGAGGAAGAAGAAGAGGAGGAGGAAGAAGAAGAAGAAGAATAAAAAGAAAAAGTTGAGGAAGAAGAAGAGGAAGAAGAAGAAGAAGAAGAAGAAGAAGAAGAAGAAGAACAGGAAGAAGAAGAAGAAGAAGAAGAAGAAGACGTTGAAGAAGAAAAAGAAGAAGTAGAGGAAGAAGAAGACGAAGAAGAAGAATAAGAAAGAGAAGAAAGAGAAGAAAAAGAAGAAGAAGTAAAAATAGTAGTAAAGGAAGAAGAATCAAAAAAAGAAGAAGAAGATCTAGAAGAGGATGAAGAACAAGAAGTGTTTGAAGAAGGAGAAGAAGCACATGAAAAAGAAGAAGAAGAAGACGAACAAGATGAGTATAATGAAGAAGAAGAAGTAGAAGAAGAAGAAGAAGTTGAAGAAGATGCATAAGAAGAAGAAGAAGAAGAAGACGATGAAAAAGAAGAAGTAGAAGAAGAAGAGGAAGAACAAGAGCAAAAAGGAGATGAAGAATAAAAAGTTGAAGATGAAATGGAATAAGAAGAATAAGTTTAAGAAGAAGTGGAAGAGGAAGAAGAAGAAGAAGAAAAAGAAGAAGAAGAAGAAGATGAAGAAGAAGAAGAAGAAGGTGAGGAAGAAGAAGAAAAGGATGAGGTAGTGGAGGAGGAAGAAGAGGAAGAAGAAGAAAAATTAGAAGAAGGAAAAGGAGAAGAAGAAGAAGCAGAAGAAGAAGAAGAAGAAGAAGAAGAAGAAGAAGAATAAGACGACGAAGAAGAAGATAGAAGAAGAAGAAGTAGTAGTAAAAGAAGAAGAAGAAGAAGAAGAAGAAGAAGAACAAGAACTAGAACTAGAAGAAATAAAAGAAGTAGAAGAAGTGGAAAATAATGAGGAAGAAGAAGAAGAAGAAGAAGAGGAAGATGGAGGAGGAGGACAAGAAGAAGAAGAAGAAGAACAAGACGTAGCATTGGTAGTAAAATCAGAAGAAGAAGAAGTAGAAAATTATGAAGGAATAAGAATTAGTAGTAGCAATTGTCGAAGAAGAATAAGTAGTAGTAGAAGAAGTAGATGATGCTGAAGAGAAAGAAGAAGAAGAATGAGAATTAGAAGAAGAAGAAGAAGAAGGAGAAGAGTAAGAAGTAGAAGAAGCAAAAGGAGAACAAGAAGAT
>JAIUJO010000137.1:265000-270000 GCA_023846275.1 Vanilla planifolia
AAGAAGAAGAAGAAGAAGAAGAAGAAGAAGAAGAAGAAGAAGTCGAGAAAGAAGAAGAAAAGGAGGAAGAAGAAAAAAGAGGAGGAGAAGAAGAAAAGAAGAAGAAGAAGAAGAAGAAGAAGAAGGAGAAAAAGAAGATGAAAAAGAAGAAGGAGAAGAAGAAGAAGAATACGACGAACAAGAAGAAGAAGAAGAGCAAGAAGAAGTAGAAGAAGAAGAATAAGAAGAAGTAGAAGAAGAACAGTAAGAGGAAGAAGAAGAAGAAGAAGAAGTTGAAGAACAAAAGAAGAAGAAGAAGAAGATGAAGAACAAAGAAGAAGGAGAAGAAGAAGAAGAAGAAGAACAAGATGAAAAAGGATTAGAATAATAATAATAATAATAATAATAATACTAATAATAATAAAAAGAAGAAGATGAAGAAGAAGAAGATGGACAAGAAGGAGAAGAAGAAGAAGAAGAAGTAGAAAAAGAACAAGAAAAGGAAGAAGAAGTGGAAGAACTAGAAGAAGAGAAAGAAGAAGAAAAAGAAGAAGAAGAAGGAATAAGAAGATGAAGAAGAAGAAGAAGAAGAAGAAGAAGAAGGAGAAGAAGAAGAACAAGAAGTAGAAGAAGAAGGAGAAGAAAAAGTAGAAGAAGACGATGAAGACTGAAATGAAGAAGAAGAAGACGACGAAGAAGAGTAGGAAAGAGAAGAACAAGAACAGGAAGAAGAAGAAGAAGAAGAATAAGAGAGGAAAAAAGGTGAAGAAAAAGAAGAAGAGGAAGTAGAAGTTGATGTAGTAGAAGAAGAAGAAGAAGGAGGAGAGGAAGAAGAAGAAGAAGAAGATGAATAAGATGTAGAATAGGAAGAAGAAGAAGAAGAGGATGAAGAAGGAGAAGAAGCACAAGAAAATGAAGAAGAAGAAGAAGAAAAAAAAGATGAAGTAGTAGTAGTAGAAGAAGAAGAAGAAGAAGAAGAAGAAGAAGAAGAAGAAGAAGAACAAGAACAAGAATGAGATGAAGAATAAGAAGTAGAAGTAACTGAAGTAGAAGTGGAAGAAGAATAAGAAGAAGAATAAGAAGAAGAAGAAGAAACAGAAGAAGATGGTGAGGAGGAAAAAGTGGAAGAAGAAGAAGAGGATAGGAAAGCATAAGAGGAAGAAGAGGAAGAAGAAAAAGAAGTAGTAGAAGAAGAAAAAGAAGAAGAAGACTATGAAAAAGAAGAAGAAGAAGAAGAAAAAGAAGAGGAAGGTAAGGAGCAAAAGTGGAAGAAGAAGAAGAGGATAGTAAAGCGAAAGAGGAAAAAGAGGAAAAGGAAAAGGAAGTAGTAGAAGAAAAAGATGAAGAAGACCATGAAAAAGAAGAAGAAGAAGAACAAGAAGAGAAAGCAAATGACGAAGTTGTAGAAGAAAAGAAGTAGTAGAAGAAGAACAATAAGAAGTAGCGAAGAAGAATAAGAACAAAAACTAGAAGAAGAAGAATAAAATGACAAAGAAGAAGGAGTGGAAATTGAAGAGGAAGCAGAAGAAGAAGAAGAAGAAGAAGAAGAAGAAGAAGAAGAAGAAGAAGAAGAAGTTCGAGAAGGAGGAGGAGAAAAATAAGAAGAAGAAGAAAAAGAAGAAGAAGTTGTAGTAAGAGTAGGAGAAGAAGAAGAAGAATAAGAAGATTAAGAAGAAGAAGCAGATGAAGAAGAAGAAGAAGTGGAAGGAAAAGAAGAAGAAGAAGAAGAAGGAGAAGAGTAAGAAGGAGAAGAAGATGACGATAAAGATTATGAAGAGGAAGAAGTAAAAGAAAAGAAGAAGTAGAAGTAGAAGAAGAAGAAGAGGAAGAAAAAGAAGAACAAGAAGAAGAAGAAGAAGAAGAAGAAGAAGAAGAAGAAGAAGAACAAATAATAGAAGAAGAAGAAGAAGGAGAAGAAGAAGTAGAAGAAGAAGAAGAAGAAGAAGTAGAAGAAGAAGAAGAAGAAGAAGAAGAAGAAGAAGAAGAAGAAGAAAAAGTGGAGGAAGAGGAAGAACAAAAAAGAGAAGAAGAAGAAGAAGAAAAGTAGATGATAAAGAAGAAGGAGAAGAAGAAGAAGAAGAAGAAGAGGGAGAAGAAGGAGAAGTTGTAGTAGAAGGAGAAGAGGAGGAATAAGAAGAAGAGAAAGAAGAAGACGAAGAAGAAGAAGAAGAAGAAGAAGAAGAAGAGGAAGAAGAAAAAGGAGAAAGGAAGAAGAAGAAGAAGAAAAAGAAGAAGTTGAAGATGAAGAAGTAGAAGAAGAAGAAGTGGAAGAAGAAGAAGAAGAAGAACAAGAAGAAGAAAAAGAAAAGTAAGAAGAAGACGAAGAAGAAGAAAAGAAGAAGAAAAGGAGAAGAAGAAGACGACGACAAAGAAGAGTAGGAATGAGAATAACAAGAATAGGAAGAAGGAGAAAAAGAATAAGAAAAGGAAGAAGGTGAAGAAAAAGAAGAAAAGGAAGAAGAAGTTTGAAGCAGTTGAAGAAGAAGAAGAAGAAGAGGATGAAGAAGGAGAAGAAGCACAAGAAAAAGTAGAAGAAGAAGAAGAACAGAAAGAAGAAAAAGAAGAAGTAGTAGTAGAAGAAGAAGATGAAAAAGAAGAAGAAGAAGAAGAAGAAGAAGAAGAAGAAGAAGAAGAAGAAGAACAAGAATGAGATGAAGAATAAGAAGAAGTAACTAAAGAAGAAGAGGAAGAAGAAGAAGAAGAAGATGATGAAGAAGAAGAAACAGAAGAAGAAGGTGAGGAGGAAATAGTGGAAGAAGAAGAAAATGATAAGAAAGTGGAATAGGAGGAAGAGGAAGAAGGAAAAGAAGTAGAAGAAGAAGAAAAAGAATGAGAAGAAGTGGAGAAAGTGGAAGAACAAAAAAGTGAACAAGAAGAAAAGTAGAAGACGAAGAAGAAGGAGAAGAAGAAGAAGAAGAAGAGGGAGAAAAAGGATAAGTAGTTGTAGAAGGAGAAGAGGACGAATAAGAAGAAGTGGAAGAAGAAGACGAAGAAGAAGAAGAAGAAGAAGAAGAAGAGAAGAAGAAGAGGAAGAAGAAAAAGGAGAAAAAGAAGAAGAAGAAGAAAAAGAAGAAGACGAAGAAGTAGTAGTAGAAGAAGAAGAAGAAGAAGAAGAGGAAGAAGAAGAAGAAGAAAAAGAAAAATAACAAGGAGGCAAAGAAGAAGAAGAAGAGGAAGAAGAAAAAGAAGAAGAAAATGTGGAATATGAAGAAGAAGAAGTAGAAGAATTAAAATGATGAAGAAGATTTGAAGATGAAATAGTAATTGAAAGAGAAGAAGAAGAAGAAGAAGAAGATGATGAAGATGAAGAAGAAAAAGAAGAAGAAGAAGAAGAAGAAAAAGAAGAAGATGAAGGAGAAGAATTATAAGAAGGAGGAGAAAAAGAAGAAGAAAAAGAGGTACTGGAAGAAGAAGATGACGACAAAAAAGGATAAGAATAAGCAGATGAAGAACAAAAAGAGGAGGAATATGAAGAAGAAGAAAATGTAGAAGAAAAAGTAGAAGGAGAAGCAGAAGAAGAAGAAGGGGAGGAAGAGGAAATGGAAGAAGAAGAATAGGAAGAGGATAATGATGAAGAAGAAGAAGAAGACTAACACGAAGAAGAAGAAGATGAAGAAGAAAAGAAGAGGAAGGAGAAGGAGAACAAGAAGAAGAAGAACGTGATGAAGAAGAAGAAGAAGAAGAAGAAGAATAAGTGGAAGGAGAATAAAAAGTAGAGGAAGAGGAAAAAGAAAGAGAACAAATAGAAGAAGAAGAAGAAGAAGAAGAAGAAGAAGAAGAAGAAAATGAAGAAATAGAAGAAGAAGAAGAAGGTGAAGAAGAAGAAGATGAAGAAGAAGAACAAGAAGAGAAAGTAGAAGAGGTAGTAGTAGTAACAGAAGAAGAAGAAAAAGAAGTAGAAGAAGAAGAGCAAGAAGAAGAAGAAGAGGAAGAAGATGCAGAAGAAGAAGACGTTGAAGAAGAAGAAGTAGAAGTGGAAGAAGAAGAAGATGATGAAGAAGAAGAAGAACAAGCAGAAGAAAAAGAAGTAGAAGAAGAATAGGTGTAGGAAGAGGCAGAAGAATAGAAGAAGAAGAAGAAGAAGAAGAAGAAGTAGAATTTAAAGAAGAAGTAGGAGAAGAAGAAGAAAAAGAAGAATATGATGATAATGATTATGAAGAGGAAGAAATAGAAGAAAAAGAAGAAGTTGAAGTAGAAGAAGAAGTAGAAGAAGAAGAAGAAAAAGAAGATGAAATAGAAAAAGAAGAACAAGAAGAAGAAGAAGAACAAGTAGTAATAGAAGAAGAAGAAGTAGAAGATGAAGAAGTAGAAGAAGAAGAAGAAGAAGAAGAAGAAGAAGAAGAAGAAGAAGAAGTGGAGGATGAAGATTAAGAAGAAGGACATGAAGGAGAAGAAGAAAAAAAGAAGTAGAAGAAGAAGCAGAAGAAGAAGAAGGAGAGGTTGAAGAAAGAGAGTAAGGAGAAGAAGTAGTTGTTGTAGAAGGGGAAGAGAAGGAATAAGAAGAAGAAGAAGAAGAAGAAGGGGAAGAAGAGGTAAAAGAAAGAGAAAAAGAAGAAGAAGAAAAAGGTGGAGAAGAAGTAGAAGAGAAAGAAGAGAAGGAAAAGGGAGAAGAAGAAGAAGAAGAAAATGAAGAACAAGAAGACGAAGAAGAAGAAGAAGAAGGAGAGGAAGAAGTAGAAGAACAAGAAAATGAAGAAGAAGAAGAAGAAGAAAAAGAGGAATATCAAGAAGAAGAAGAAGAAGAAAGATGAAAAAGAAGAGAAGAAGAAGAAGAAGTAATAGAAAAGAACAAGAAGAAGAAGATGATAATGATGATGAAGAAGAACAAGATGAAGAAGAAGAAGAAAAAGAAGAAGAAGAAGAATAAGAAGAAGTAGAAGAAGAAGAAGAAGAAGAAGAAGAGGAAGAAGTGGAAGTAAAAGAAGAAGAAGATGAAGAAGAAGAAGAAGAGGAAGAAGAAGACGAAGGACAACAATAAGAAAGAGAAGAAGAAGATGAAAAAGAAGAAGAAAAAGAAAGAG